>JBCNJP010000015.1:353987-430520 GCA_039602395.1 Deinandra increscens subsp. villosa | reverse complement strand
AATAGTGATCTTATTAAAGTTCAGTAACTGTTACAAAGTTCAGGGGCCTGTTTGTCATTGTGGCAAAGTACAGGGGTGTTAGTTGTCCAGGCGGGTAATCAAGGTTAACGGTCATAACAAATGGTTGTTAGGAGCTGAGTTTAGGGCTAGTTAAGTAGGGGTCTCTGATCTCAGTTCTGGTATCGTTTTTCATTTTTCTTTTCTTCAATTCATTGTAACGAGATGAAATTCAAGTAGTAATGGTTCAATTTCTTTGTCAATTTCGTGTTCATGTTGTTTACAATTTCAACAAGTGGTATCAGAGCCTCGTTAGCTCCGATTAGCGAAATTGAGTTTGTTTCCGCTGAAATTGATTGAATCTGATGGCGTCTTCGAAGTTGGCGATTGACAAGTTCGATGGCAAGAACGATTTTGGTTTATGGAGGCTTAAGATGAGGGCGTTTCTTACGTACCAGGGAACCGCAGATGCGTTATTGGGCGAGAATCACCGGCCAGATTATATTGAAGAAGACGACTGGTATGATGTTCTTAACAAAGCCCACAGTTCTATCATTCTTAGTCTAGGTGATAGTGTTCTGCGAGAGGTGTCAAGGGAAAGAACTGCCGCTGGAGTCTGGTTAAAGCTTGAAAACCTGTATATGACTAAGTCATTAGCCAACAGATTATACTTGAAGAAGAGGCTCTACACATTTACAATGGATCCCTCAAAATCGATTGAGGATAATGCAGATGACTTCAATAAGATCATTCTTGATCTTGAAAATATTGAAGTCACTGTTGAGGATGAGGATCAAGCCATACTTTTCTTGGCATCTTTACCTTCAACTTATGAGAATTTTGTAGACACGCTTATGTATGGTAGAGATACTATAAACATGGAGGATGTGTTGGCTGCATTAAATTCGAAAGAGCTTAAGAGAAAGATTGAGCACAAGTCTGAAAATGGAGAAGGGTTAATTGTAAGAGGAAGAACTGAACAAAGGCAAACAGGTAAAAAGAAGCAGCAATCCAGGTCTAAATCAAGAGGTAAATGGAGGTGTTTTGTGTGTGGTTCAGATAAGCACTTGAAAAGGGAGTGCCCAAACAGGAAATCCAAGAAAGAATCAGGACATTCAAAGTATCAATCCAAAGGTTCTTCTCAAGATGATGATGAAGGTGGATATGAAAGTTCTGAGGTGCTTACTGTATCTGGTTTAGAAGACAATAAGGTATGGATTCTTGACTCTGGGTGCTCATATCATATGACACCACATCTATCCTATTTTGAGAATATTTCTAAGAAAGATTTAGGGTCTGTTAAGCTTGGAGATAGTAGGCCTTGCAAGGTTGCTGGAATAGGAACTGTTAGTCTCAAGTTGGAAAATGGATCAAATCTAGTTCTTAGTGATGTTAGGTATATTCCTGAGCTTACTAAGAATTTGATCTCATTAGGTACTTTTGAGAGAAATGGGCATTGTGTAAGTTTGAAGGAAGGTAGAGCCAAGGTTATAAAAGGTTCTCTAGTTATCATGACAGGTACTAGATGTGAGAATAACATTTATGTCTTAGATGGTAATATTAATCATACCTGTAATGTTGCTTCTAGTGTTCAAGAAGGTGATCATGATTCTATTCTATGGCATAATAGACTAGGTCATATTAGTGATCAAGGTTTGAATGAATTAAGGAAGCAAAGTGTTTTAGGAAATTATAAGGGACAGGGAGTAGGTTTTTGTGAACATTGTATCATGGGAAAGGCACATAGGGTCAGATTTGGAAAAGGTAGACATACATCTAAGGGTATTTTAGATTATGTGCACACTGACCTATGGGGTCCATCTAGAACACAGTCTTTAGGTGGAGGTAGCTATTTTCTGTCCATTGTAGATGACTTTTCTAGAAGGGTATGGGTTTATATTCTGAAACATAAAAGTGAGGCATTTGGTAAGTTCATAGATTGGAAGTCTCTGGTTGAAAATCAGACAGGTAGGAGGGTTAAGAAAATAAGATCTGATAATGGGTTAGAATTTTGCAATAAGGAATTTGATGATCATTGTAGAAAACATGGTATTGGTAGGCACCTAACTGTTCCTGGAACCCCTCAACAGAATGGTCTTGTTGAGAGGATGAATAGGACCCTTCTAAACAAGGTTAGGTGCATGTTAATCAGTTCTGGTCTTCCAAAGAGGTTTTGGGCTGAGGCTACTAATACTGCAGCATATTTGATAAATAGATCCCCAAGTTCAGCTATTGAGTTTAAGACTCCTATGGAAGTCTGGTCAGGAACTAAGGCTGATTACAGCAAACTCAAGGTGTTTGGAAGTCTTGCATATGCTCATGTTAAGCAAGGGAAATTAGAAGCTAGAGCTATTAAGTGTGTTGTTCTAGGATATCCTGAGGGCACTAATGGTTATAGACTTTGGAGAATGGAAGAAGGTACCCCTAAGGTGTTTGTGAGTAGAGATGTAAGCTTCAAAGAAGATGTTTTCTATAAAGATATTATAGGTAGTAGAGTTGAGACTACATCAAGCTCAAATGAGAAAGATGAGGAATTTCATCTTGAGGTGGAGTTTGAGGGGTATAACAGTTCAACTCAAGACAGTAACTCTAGGTCTAGTACTAGTACTGGGCATGGTTCTGGTAATAGCCCTGCTGATGTAGTGGAACCTGAAGCTAGTTCTAGTAATTTAGGTGATTCCACTGATGCTATTAGAGATAATAAGACTAATGAGCAAAGTGTGGATCTTGAAGGTTACAGTTTGGCTAGGGACAGGAAAAGGAGAGTTAGTGTGAAACCAATTAGATATAGGGATGATGAGCATACAGCTGCTTTTGTGTTTTTAGCTGCTGAGGAAGAAAGTGCTCATGAGCCTTATTCTTTTGATCAAGCTGTTAACTCTAGTGAGAGTAGTAAGTGGTGGAGTGCCATGAGGGAGGAAATGAGTTCTTTACATCAGAATGGTACTTGGTCTTTAGTTGATAGACCTGAGGGTAAAAAGGTCATTTCTTGCAAATGGCTTTACAAGATAAAAGAAGGAGTTTCTGGTGAGGACAAGCCTAGGTATAAAGCAAGGCTAGTTGCTAAAGGGTTTACTCAGAAGCCTGGTTTGGATTATAATGAGATTTTTAGCCCTGTTGTTAAGCATTCCTCTATAAGAATCATTCTATCTTTAACTGCTGTTTTAGACTTAGAGCTTGAACAATTAGATGTTAAGACTGCTTTTTTACATGGTTATCTTGATGAGGAGATTTATTTAGATCAACCATTGGGTTTTGTAGAAAAGGGTAAAGAGGACAAAGTGTGTTTGTTGCATAAATCCCTATATGGGCTGAAACAATCCCCTAGGCAGTGGTACTTAAGATTTGACCATCATATGTTATCTTGTGGTTTTAAGAGAAGTGAGTATGATCCCTGTGTGTATTTGAAAGAATATAAAACAGGGAAACATGTCTATTTGCTCTTGTATGTTGATGATATGCTTATAGCATGTGATAGTATTGATCAGGTTAATATTACCAAAGAATTGCTTAAGGTGGAGTTTGATATGAAGGAGTTAGGCCCTGCTAAGAAAATCATAGGCATGGAGATTAGTAGAGATAGGCCTAATAGGATTTTGAAACTACATCAGGAATCTTATGCCAGGAGAGTCTTAACCAATTATGGTATGGATGTGTGTAAGCCAGTTACCACTCCATTTGCACCTCATTTTAAACTTTCTGCCCAGGATAGTCCAAGTACTAGTGAAGAGCAAAAGTTTATGGATAGAGTTCCATATGCTAATGCTGTGGGTTCATTGATGTATTTAATGGTCTGTACTAGGCCTGATATATCATATGGAGTAAGTGTTGTATCAAGGTATTTGGCTAATCCAGGGAGAGCACATTGGAGTGGAGTCAAATGGATACTTAGATATTTGAAAGGCTCTGTTAGTAAAGGGTTAATTTTTGGTATTAAAGATGGTTTTGATCAAGAAGTTAGAGGGTATGTTGACTCTGATTTTGCTAAAGATTTGGATAGAGGGAGATCTATCACTGGGTATGCTTTCCTTTTGTTAGGAAATTTGATTAGCTGGAAGGCATCTCTGCAACCTGTTGTGGCTCTATCTAGCACAGAATCTGAGTATGTGGCTTTAACTGAAGGGATAAAAGAGATGATCTGGGTTAAAGGTTTTGTTTTGGAGCTTGGTATTAAGGTTAGCAGGTTTGATATATGTTGTGATAGTCAAGGAGCTGTCCAGTTATCCAAAAACAGTGTATTTCATGATAAAACTAAGCATATATGTGTGAAGCTTCATTTTATCAGAGATATAATTGGATCAGGTGAAATCAGAGTAAATAAAATTAGAACAGAAGTAAATGGAGCTGATTTCTTGACTAAAGGCTTGCCAGGAACAAAGTTTGAGAACTGTATCAAGTTACTGGGAATTGGGTGAAAACTGTTAATGTGTTTTTCTCAATTTGGATGCTACTTTGATGCACACCATGATAATCAAGATCAGTGATCCTCTGTTATCAGGTGTTAATGCTGATTAGTGGCTAATGAGTTGAGTTTTTTCACTTAGATTGGTGTTAATTCACTTGAAAGATCAAGGTGGAGATTGTTAATAGTGATCTTATTAAAGTTCAGTAACTGTTACAAAGTTCAGGGGCCTGTTTGTCATTGTGGCAAAGTACAGGGGTGTTAGTTGTCCAGGCGGGTAATCAAGGTTAACGGTCATAACAAATGGTTGTTAGGAGCTGAGTTTAGGGCTAGTTAAGTAGGGGTCTCTGATCTCAGTTCTGGTATCGTTTTTCATTTTTCTTTTCTTCAATTCATTGTAACGAGATGAAATTCAAGTAGTAATGGTTCAATTTCTTTGTCAATTTCGTGTTCATGTTGTTTACAATTTCAACAACTTGCAAGCAAATCTAATGATCTAATTCAAGAGAGTCAGTCAGCCATAGAATTATAGAAGAAGTAAAAAGTTATTAGATGATGACGAACAAAGCAGATTGATAAAATTGATAGAAATACCGCAAATTTAATTAGCCTTATTATTCTTTGATGATGATTCTAACCACCTCTGTCACTAGTTTTTGCATGGATCTATTTTCCACAGAGAGCAAAATGAAACTGGTTGGCCTTTCCACCATAAACTCACGCATCCATCTCTTTCATTATCAGCTCTCAGACTCCAATTGCTGTCATACTTCTTCAACAACGCCTGACCTCTCTCCATCACATCTTCTCGGAAAACTTCCCCTGCAAACCCAACGCCCATCATCCTTTCTACCCACTTTTCCTTCCGTTCATTCATATTGCACATGTCCATCAACGCCTTTGAAGCCTCGCCCTCCATCATCTTTCTTTCTTCCATTTCCCTCCCTTTATACGCCACACTTGTTGAATCCAAAAAGCTCCATAACCCATCCACCCTCCTCGCAAACCCCGTCTCGAAGTTGCTACAGCTGTTACAGCTGCACTCCATGTTGTTTTCGTTTAAGATCACGCCTTTTGGCTCAAGACTACGCATCATTTTCAAGAACTCAGTTCTGTTATCTGGATTAGTGTGGTTTAGACTGTGAAGTCTAAACTGGGCACACACAACTAGTATTTCTTCCGGGCATGATTTGATGATTTGGGAGTTTAGATTTTGTAGAGGACAGTTGTCAAGTCTGTTGATGTGTAGGTTAATCTTGTAGTCATTTGCAGACCTCAGAATGTTTGAAATGAAGTTGTATCCAGGTGGGCTGTTTGCAAAAGGAATTTGCAGATTGGTCTCGGGTGTTGGGGTAACCACGGTTAGTCGAACCAGTGGTGGTGGACCGCTCGGACGGCGACTTAACGCTTCTAGCAGCGTGGGCCATTGAAGCCCATGAGAGACACCAATATCAAGTATGTGAAGATTAGCACTCTGCTCCGCCAACACCTGGAGAATGGAGCTGTTGGCGACATGGTTCGGGATGGTAAACCATGGATTGATATCATTAAAATTGATTAGAGTTTCTTTGAAGAACTTTGGCTTCACGGTGGAGAAATGGACAGCCGGCTGAACCACCTCCACCTTGACAGGGTGGTGTTTGGTGGCGGAGAGATGATGGGTCAGGGCTTGTAACCCATAAGCCGCCAGTCTGTAGTTGGCGTCTCCCGTCGGCGAAGCTAGTTCGCGAAGGACGACGAGTAGGTGACGGACACGTGATACGTTTCCGGCAGCGATAGCAGCTGCGCACGGATTCAGCACCTGCTCTGCCCACCTACCGTTTCGGTTATCGTTACTACAACCGTCCTTCGTTGGCTTTCCTTGACCCCTCCTAGGTACCGGTTTCTTAACTTGTAGCGTTGATGGTGCTTTCCGTTTCTTGGATAAATCGTTAATTAGGTGCTGCTTTGACTGATCGGAAAAGACGAGATAATCAGAAGGTGAAACGGTTGTTGTGGTTGTGTCTGTGCTGGTGACGGTACTAGTACTAAAGATCTGTTGCTCAAGATCTTGAGGCTGGAGCCACCAACGATCGTCAAGTACGTTGTTATCGGATACAACAAAGGGGTCATCAAGAAAATATGGTATGTATGATACCGAATCCTCTAACCAATCTGAGATGTGACCAGATTCCGAGTCTCCAAACATGGCTTCTTGATTTGGAGGAAAACAGGTGGGTAAGAACAAAGGGTCTTGCTTGATCATTGAACCTGGAACAAGAAAGAACAAAGGAGGTAGGAGAAAATGTGATATTGTATGTGTGATTCGAGGAAGCTTAATGAATAAATAATAATAATTTGGGGGATTGGTTGGTGTTAACATTCAAGATTTAAGACGAGGTGAATGTGCTGTTTTTTGGAAGATATGATGTTTTTGTTTTAAGTGATTGTTAGCTTAATTAATAGGTTGTTTTTTTTTGGATTTACGTGAGCAAAATAAGAGAGTGCACAGAAATTGTTATACTGTTTGGACCAATCTTGGTTGGTTTATGTGGGTTTGATTTGGTATCAAGACGGCAAATTTGTTGTCTTGTGGGATTTTCCTTTATAAAACAGGTAATCAACTTTATTTCTTTAAGTAATACCATCAAAACTTTATTATTTTTTTTTTTGGAACAGCGAATTCATTAAACAAACCCACCAACTAGCAAGGCACTAGAGGCGGGACAAAAACGATTACATGAAAAAGTTGAAATTACACCAGGCTCCCCAATCTAATCTTTCCCCTCTAAGTCTATGAGAAATCCAGAAAAAGCTAGAAGATTGGATCTCCATCAAAACTTTATTATAGGCATACGATACAACCTTGATTTTTTAAACTTCTAAGCTTGCTTTTTAAAGATTCTGAAAACGATCAATCATAGGAAATCACGTCATGTGAAAAAACATCATGAGTTAATGGATGTACGTAGAGTTTTTTATGGATGTAGAATAACTCATCTCAGTATGTCAGATCATAAATAAATGTTAGTCGTTATTCAGGGTCAGATTGTTTTTTCTAACAATCAAATTATATGTTGCATTTTCAAATATACAAGTAGAGACATGAGCTCTAAATATTGTTTTTTATAAAGAGGGTAAAGTCACTAATACCATATTATGAATTATAACTTTAGCTTTTTATTTAATATAATGTAATACGTTATTCCGATAATAAAAAGAGTATGAATAAATTATCAACTATATATATATTTAATTATTCAACCCGTATAACATACGGGTTATATCTTAGTAAAAAAACACCATTAGTGGTCCTAGTTGCATTTTCAAATAAATAGTAAATAAAAAATCCATCATAAATTACTAAAATAGTAATTAAGTTTCATTTATGACCAGTTAACTTTTTTAATCAGGTTTTGTTTCGTTGACCCCAATATAACTCTTATAGGTCGACCAGGTCGATTACGTTAATTATCGGGTTTGGGCATATCATTTTTAACAGAGACATCGTCTAAATCAGTTGCGCCTCCTTGCGGTGAACCCCCCCCCCCCCCCCCCCCCCCCTAGTTAAGAAGACCGAGAGCTAATCGAGACAGAAACGATGAAGATCAAGAAAATCTGAAGAAACATTAGTTTTTATTTTATTTTTTAGCATTTCTAATTTCTTTTCTTAGTCTTGTAATGTTTTAATGAAGTTGTTTTATTAATTAAAACATTATGTTTGAATTTTATTAAAAAAATGTTAAAGTTAATGATAATAAAATATTTCAACTCACAACGCACACATGTATATCCCTCATGTATGAGTT
This sequence comes from Deinandra increscens subsp. villosa, assembly GCA_039602395.1. Lineage (NCBI taxonomy): Eukaryota > Viridiplantae > Streptophyta > Magnoliopsida > Asterales > Asteraceae > Deinandra > Deinandra increscens. Next base: position 422,333 of record JBCNJP010000015.1, on the reverse strand, counting down.
ATGTGTTAGTCCACTCACTACCTACGTGATATACTCACATAACCAAACTCACATGTTTATACCCCATGCCCTAGGGTGAGCAGAGTGATCCCGTATGGCACGACATATCCGAAGTGACAAGGTGGTGCCAGAAATGAGGGTTATCCTACCCCAAAAATTTGTCGGCACCCAAATGGGTCTCAAGAATGACTTTGTGCCGTTAGTGAGGGAAGAGACAATCTTTTTTGTGTTTTTTTTAATTGGTTTGGTTTAATATAATTGGTAGATGATGAAAGAGAATGTGTGTGAAGAGAATGAGAGGTATTTTGAATGAGAGCTGTGAGCGTTAGTGAGAAAATAATAAAATCTAATGTGACGCTGATGTGGATGAGAGATGATGTGAATGAGCCTAACAGGAGTTCGGAATATGTTGTAGGAGGAAATCTTCGATAACATATCACTGATCCAAAGACAACTGAGGGCTCAACATTAGTTAGCACTTTACAACTCACTTGAGAGGAAGTCTCCACAAGCCGGTGTTTCATGCCATTGATGGCTACAACTGATAAAGACCACTAATGGTTATCACTGATGTAGAGGTGTTCTTATTTCATGTTTATTACCCACTAATGGTTTAATTAGTTGTTTCACTTCAACTCTTATGTTCATCAGTTACAATTGATGTTTCTAAAATGTGTGTTTTAGTGTGTATCTTTTTCGATCATGAGGTTTCGAGTTCCATTGCCTGATCATCAATGGGGGTGTGTCGATTAGAAATATATGATGACTAAAAATATTTGAAGTAAAATAAAAAGGAGAAGTGGCCGGAGATAAATGAAGGTGTATGGAGATGTAACATGATCCTTTTTTGTACACTCATTTAAACTGGAAATGAAAAAACAAAAACATCTTTAAAAAGAAGACATGCGAAGAAAGTTACAGTACTATATCTGAGACATGTTTTTCTAATTTCTTTCGTTTTATAGAATTGATTTATGAGTAAATAGATAGATGATGTTAGTTATTGTTAGGGGTAGGCGAGTGGAATACAGAGGTGGTGTGTTAGTCTTTCTTTATGGTGTGGTGGCCTGACTGACTGACTGACACTGGGGATGGATGATTTAAATTGATTTGACGTGAGGCTGAATCTGATGAAGCTGCTGAGGGAGGGAGGTATCTTTGCCAGTCAAAATTGCAGGTGGAGGGAGGGAGCTTTTAGGGACCAGTCAGTGTTTTTGTTTACGAGTTTTAAATCTTCCCTGCCAAATACCAAATACTAAATACCTACGTAACTAGGATGCCATCGTCAAAAAAATTCCAGAGGTTTTTGTTTTTGTTTTTGTTTTTTTTTTAACCTAAATGGAGTTGGTGGAAAAAATATTGCATATAAACGTAATATAATACTTTGATCAAATTCTAGTTTCAAAATACTCCAAATATATAAGGGTGCCCGGTATGGGTGCTCAAAAATTTCGGCAACCCCATTTCCTCGGCAATTCGGCAAACCCACACCATCCTACCCGACATCTTGATTTCGGTAAAAAAAAAACGAAAATCGGCATTTAATTGCCGATGGTTGCCGACGAATTTTGGAACGAATTTTTGAACGTTGAACGGTCATATGGGCCAATACCACCCATACTTATCCTACCCAACTTATCCCACCCATACCACTTCAAAAAACAAAAAAGACATATACTTTTTTCTCTCTCCTGTGTCACTCTCCTATTGGTCCATCAACTTATCACATTTTACTCATCCTAAAAAATTTATCCCCCATACCGCCCACCTACTAAGTAGTATAAAAGTTTGTGACTAGTATTTTAGGTTTTGCAGCATGTGATCTGGTGCAGGGCTTGAACAGTCCCTTCAAAACTGATTAACATATATATGCACAAACCGCACCTGGTCAGTCGTCTAATTAGCAGTCTTGCTTTTGACCATGGAGTGGAGGTAGAAATTCCCTCTATTTTTTACAATACTTGTTTAATGGAGAAATTATTCAAATATCAAAGGATTAACATGAGCTAGAAATTAATTAAGTACTACCAAATATATAGAGTATTTGAGTGATATTCTTTAACCATAAGAACAAAACACACGGGGTCAATTAAGTATGAAAATACTTGTTTAATGGGGAAATTATTATTCAAATATAAAAGGCTCCTGCTATATCCACCCGATGATTTTATTAAAAACACCAAAACCAAACGATCGTTTTAAGTGAAACGACCTTGGCAACTCATATAAAAGGATAACATGACTTTCCCTTGATAAAAAGTAATTAAATACTGCCAATAAATAATGTATATAGTAGTACTATTCTTTAACCATAGTCCATAAAAGAACAAAACACATGGGTTAATTTAGTATTTTAATACTCTTCAGACATGTAACCAAACAAAACTATCTCCCACTTGCAAAGAAAGGAGCCAAAATATTAGGAAACCATATAGCTTACATGTTTTTTTTTCCTTAATGTTGGAATTACATGTTTTTTCCCCTAATGGTGGGGGCATAATTAAGTAGAGGTTGTAATCCCGTGTCTGATGTTGAACTATCCTTCATGACCACAATTACACATTCAAGAAGAATGAATGATGGATCTGCTATATATATTCAAAAGGTGTCACTTTCTGTCAAGTTCTAGTGAAAAAAAGGTACCATATGCATCAAAGGTCTAAAAGTTAGCTTATAAATCAAGTTATTGCACATTCAAATCCAACTAGAGCCGCTGATTGCAGGTATGAGAATGAACATGATAGACGATGCATGAGAGTATGCATATTAAAACGACTAGTAAAACACATACCCAGGATTCTCTATTTGTGCTAGCTAGATGGTGTGGGTTTACACATTTAATTATCTTTACAGTCAGCAAACGTGTTCCTGCTTTAGACTCATAACACCAGGGTTACCTTAATTGGTTGATTGGAGTTTAGTTATGTTAAGCTCACGAATCAAACATGAGTGTTGGGTTTCTAGTTTATTTTCAATATAATCTTTAAGGTTAATCAGAAACCTCTTTTTATTGAGAAAACTATTTCTTTTTTTATTTATAGTTTTATTTTTTATTTTTTTTATTTGCTCATGTCTCTCTCTCTCGTCTCTCATATATATATATATATGATATATATCTCTATAGTGAAAAGTTCATTGTAGACACCCCCATAAGTGTAGACAGGTAGACACCCTTTTTCACCATTAGATCTCTTGATCTAATGGTTGTGATTAATTTTCTTTTTTCTTTTTTTCTTTTTTCTCATTAATTAGAAACTTTCACGTGTGAAAAAGAGCTATTTCACATGCGAAAGTGTCTACAATGAACCTCACCCTATCTCTATATATATGATATATATATGGTTCTCGTGTAAAAACACTCAATTCAATATAATACAATATAATATTATTCTATCATGCAAACAAGTAAATTACAAAAGTAAATATATAGCTATAAATTGGGAAAAAGACCAAAACGGCCACCGTTGACCAAAAATTTCCTAAAGGAGCCCCTTGAAAGTCGTTGTCCTCATTATAGCCCTTGTAGTGGTCGTCGACGACCGTTGCAGGTTGTCGGGACGACCGTCCAGCCGACGACCAACAAGAACGTGACATGTGTTGGGGCGAGGGTCGCCGGCGACCACCGAGCTCCGACAACGACCGTACAAGGCCGACAACGACCATGACTACTGCGACAGTCGTCGGCGACCGTCTGACACGTCTGACGGTGCTGTCTACGGTCGTCAACGACTTATTAAGGACACTCGGAGTTGCAAATGTTGACGTCGCCCCGCCGGAGTTGCAGGTCGCCGGATTTTAGTGTCATTCGAATGAATTAGAGAGAGAGAAGAACTTGGGAGTGAAGAAATAAAGAAGTTTAATTTTTTTTAGGATATATAGGTGGAGTTGGCTTTTTGCATGAGTAAATAGCTGGCACATTGAGAAGTCACAAAAAAGTCATTAATACCTACCTATGACCCTATAACATCTACATCTTCTTCATTTATACTGTCCCCATAAAAACTAAAACTTGAAAATTCATTTGCAACAAAAATCCGACGACCTGCAACTCCGGCCCGGCGGTAACAACATTCGCAACTCCCAATTCATTCCGCCGCAGTAACAAAAACTTCGGCACACCTGTTCACACTAACCCTCTCCGTAGTTTTTAAAAAAATATATATATGGTCGCCGGCGACTCCGACAACACTGTCAGACGGTCGCTGACGACCTTATCGGTTGTCAGGAATAAACGGTCGTGGTCGGAAAAATCACGGTCGTTGGCGACCATTAGAGGTGACGTGGCGAGTTCTCATTAGGGCAGAAAGATGGTCGTGTGACCTCAGGCGGCGGTCGCCGACGACCGTAAAAGAAGGGCTATTTTGAGGATCAATTTTGTCAAAAGGCTATTTTGATGATAAACTTTGTCAAAGGAGCTAAATCTGTCTTTTTCCCCTATAAATTTAAATAGCGCCTAAAAGTTGAAAGTTTCTCGCTTGGCCTGAATAGAAAAATTGTGGGATAGTCATTTCTATTTCTGTTGTATGGTAAGAAGTAAAGTCATCTTAATAAAGATTAAAGTTTAAAACTTAACAAAGATGTAATTTATATGAAATAACAGAAAACTGCTATAAAAAAAGAAAGAAAGAAAAGTTGTGGTATGTATGTAGTTAATAGATTTTTTTTTTTTTTTTTTTTGAACGGCTATGTAGTTAATAGATGGTGAGTCGGTCTTGCATGTGTTAGTACATGTGTTATATGGGATTTGATTTCCGTAAAGGTGGCAGAAATATAAAGATGACAGACGTGTACAGTGTCGCTTGTACCCCTCCCTCAGCAACACAACAAATTTACCCAGTTCCACTGCACTACTGGACTCACTCACCCTGCAGCCTGCCTGCCTGCCTTTGGAGAGAAAGAGAGAGAGAGAGAGAGAGATTCATTCCCTACCTGCCTATAAACATGATATGAACCCCATCTCCCCTAACAACAAGCTAGTGCTAGTAGAAGAGTGATTTGGTTATATATTTCAAATATATATATATATGATGATGCTGATGATGGGTAATCAAAATCCAAATGTGTTCACAGCAGCACAATGGGAAGAACTGGAACAACAAGCTTTAATCTACAAATACATGGTTTCAGGTGTTCCAGTCCCTACTGACCTCATCCTGTCTGTCAGAAGAAGTTTATACTACAACATCTCCTCCTCCTCCTCCTCATCTTCATCACTGTCGTCTACCTCTAACTGTAACTACTCTCAATCCAACCTCACCTGCATGCCTCTTTATTTAATTAGCTGACTTCTTCTTTTCTTCGTTAATTTGGTTGTTGCAGTAGGAGGAGTATGGGATGGAAGGGGCTTTCCGTACAACAATCACCTGTATCAGATTGGGGGAGTCGGTAGAAAAATAGATTTAGAACCAGGAAGATGCAGAAGAACAGATGGAAAGAAATGGAGGTGTTCTAAAGAAGCTTACCCTGATTCCAAATACTGTGAGAGACACATGCACAGAGGTAGAAATCGTTCAAGAAAGCCTGTGGAATTCCCTACTTCTTCATCTACTCCCACACCTCTTCATGCTTCTTCATCACCCTCAACAACTATCTCCAAATCAGCCTCCCATTCTGCTGATCATCCCTACCCTCCATTCTCATCTCTTCACACCAGCTTTATGGCTTCTTCCTCCTGTTCTCATCCAGCCTTAAAAGATTACAGGTTCTTCTTCTTTATATGTGTTTTGTTTTGTTTTAATATGATAATTTGTTTATGGGCATATATATATATATATATTGGTGTTAATTAATTAATTAATTAATGTGTGAATGGAAATAGGAACTTGCAAGGAATGAAGGATTTAGGAGAGGGTAATCATCATCAGAGATCAGCTTACAGCTTCCAACCACACGATGCTTACACCACTAAACAAAAGATGTCATCGTGTCATCATAACTACTCCAGTTTCAGCTTTCAAAACCTGAAAGATGAGCAAAAGAAAGAGGAAGCAGGGCAGCAGCATTGCTTTGTGATGGGTACTGATTTCATTAATAAGCCATCAGAACGAAAAGAAGAGGCTAGTATTACAACAAAAGTTGATGAAACAGCCACTAAACAATCATTCCACCACTTCTTTTCACCACCACTTAATCCTAGTCATGACCCTAATTATTGGCTCATTAACCCACCAAAACCCCCTTTGTCCACCCAAGATCTTTTTCAATCCAAACCAAGGCCTTACTGGTAGAGGAGGTTGTAGTTATATTAACAATTAATTAATAATTAGACTGGGTTTTCTTTTCAAGAATGTTTGTTTGTTTAATGTCGTCATTGTTAACAGAACCATGCAAGTGGCTTTTAGGTTAGAATGGTAGGGCAACAAACAGAGGAATTAGATGTATGATATGATGGGGCCTGGCCTGGCCTGGCCGAGGTGTGAATGTGTTTGGAATTCACTAGTCATTATCAGAAATTGTAACATGCCTGCCTCTACAGTCTCCACTATTATATGTCTGAATCTGAATATTATAATTACTAGCATCCAATCCCACTAGTCTTTCTTGAAGCTGCTTCAGTGTCTATCTATCTACCTTGTGTTGTTGAATCAATTCAACTGTATAGTCAGTCAAAGCTAACGGTTGACCTAATCAATGCATTTTGATTTGAACATTCAAAGTTCAAATACAAGGGAAGAATATGCCAATTCACTCATTTTTAAAGTGGAATTTTGTACGTATTTGGTTTTGAAATGTGCTGATAAAGTTGGCAGCTGGATGCTTCAAATGTAGAATTAATCCTTTATAAAGGGACACACAGACAAGAACTGTCTCCTTACTGTCTATCTCCCACAAACATTTGTTTTTTTTTTTTTGAACAGCGATTTCATTAGCCACCACCGCTAGCAAGAAGCAAATGGGGAGCAAAGCGAACAAGAAAAAAGCGATTACAGGTTGAAACTAGTCCAAGTTTCCCAAGAGTCGACAATACCTCTACCCCTATTGTGTACCCACAAGAAACTATTACATTTTATTTCTTGAACAATATGATTAATAGAGACTTGCTTTTTTTGGAACACCACCTCGTTTCGTTCTTTCCAAAGGCACCAAGAAGTGGCGAGGATGATGGCTTGAATAGCGGTCTTTTTCTTCTTCCCCACCTTGATAGTATTGTGGCACTTGAGCAAGTCTTTTACATCGAACCCGTATATTGGATCTACCCTACACCATTGGGAGACGATGCTCCATGTTAGAGCAGCCACCCCAAAAACATTTGTTATCTTCGTCTATTTTCACTAGGTAAAAAAAGCTGTTCAAAGATAAGGAAAAAAACTAGGTAAATTACTCCCCATCTTTCCAACATTAAATTTCTAAAACCCCAAACACTTTTTTAGAAAGACAACTCCCATGCACACTCATTTAAACTGCTCCTAGTATCTACTTTACATTCCTACAATGACGTCTTGTGCCTCCTATATTGCCTTGGGTAACTTAACGCAAAAGGGTAGCATAACCGTCTTGGAGCTTCCACAATCCCCCCTCCCCGGCCCACCTTACCACAAGGGAGCCACGTCGACCATAGACCCCATTGCAGATGGCCATGAAGTTAAAAACAATAACCTTTTTATGCATTGTAATGTCCATGAATTTCAATCAAAACATACATTTACCATAAATAACTATGTTTGCACAAGAAAGAAATGAATATGAACTTATATATACCATTGACACTCGTTAAAATCGATTTCAAGAAAGGATATATACTCAAAAATCCTTATTATTCTACACGTGGTTTCTAACATATACTCGAATGTCTAAGTGATTATGTTATAATCTAACATATATTGGGTGTAATTACCCGTTTCAACGATTACAAACCGAAATTCGTAAGTACTTACCCTAATACCTATCTTTACTCATAACTTGTAAGAATTCATTTACCAATAAAATTACCTGGAAACCATGGATGTCTTACGTACTTGATTCAAGCTTCAACCACAAGATTTCTAGGTACTTGAATTGGTTCATCAAATCAAATGGTCGATCATCTTCACACACACAAACGGTCTTCTGTTCTGTGACTCTGTCTGATTTTATATTAAGTTTGTCAGTATATCATAAATATAGTCCCTCATAAATTAGTTATTTATCAATATCACCACAAGTATGTTTGTAGTCGGACTCAACCCCTAACTATTATGACTTATAAATAAATCAAACAGATTTAGGATTTTGCCAAGCTACATTAATCAATGTTGATTTCAGAGATGTTTATCAACTTGGAAGAGAGTTAGTCCGGTAGACTAACTATGATTAAATCGGTATTATCTAGTCTTCCTATTTATTATTTTCTTTATATAACCCCCAAACAATGTTGTTGAAAAGTTGGAATAGATTCGGAAAAACTTTCTTTGTGGAGGTGATCTAGACGGAAAAAGATTCTTTGAGTCAAATGAAAAATAGTAGTATTACCCAAAAACAAGGGAGGGCTGGGAGTTGGCACTCTAAAGACGGCTGATATAGCATTGTTGAGCAAGTGGTTATGAAGATACAAATTCGATGGAAACGGTCTTTGGTGGAAAGTCATATATATATGCTATCCATAACACCAATATCTCTCACCCCAATATGGTGCCTCTCAAAAAATGATCTTCAAGAACGTGGAAAGCAATTGGTAAGGGGGGAACGTCTCTTGCCAACACAGATATCGATTTGACAATAATTCTCAATGGCAACATCGCAAACTGCGACTCTAAAATGATCAGAATGGAACTGGGTTGTTTGCATGTGGATGATTTACTACCTAATTATCAATGGAACAAATGGATGCCTCTCGAAGTTAACATATTCATGTGGAGAGCTTCTCTTAGGAAGATTACCCACAAGGACTCAACTTGAGAAAAGCGGTGTGAATGTGGGCTCTACCCTTTGCCCATTTTGCTCAGAGGTCAGCGAATCAGTCGAGCACATTTTCATCGGTTGTACTGTGTCCAATAGCATCTGGACACTTATCATCTTGGTTGAATACGCTTCATATTTTTGCGTTCTCCTTTAGTGATATTCAAATAATTGTCTATTAATCAAATGATCAATACATATCATAACGTAAAATAAGGTTACAACTCAGTCCGACATACCGGGCAAGCGGGCAACAAGCTGCGCCGCAAGCCCTTTTTGAATAGCAAAACCTAAGGTGATATTCTGAACTTCGATAAATCAATTCATGCCTCGAAGGATAGATAAAGGCTCACTGAAGTGGTTATCTCTATTTCTTACCGTGCATCTGGAGAGCCAGAAATGATCTTGTTCACAATAAGAAGACGTTTTTGGCGGCAGCAATTCTCGAAGAAATAATAATTTTATCTTAAATATGGATTTCAAACCAAGCTAGAAAGTGATGGCTACCTGTGAAGAATGGAAAAGTTCCAATTTTGAATTTTGTTATGTAATTGTTCTCGGTCTGTTTTTTGGGTTTTACTTCTTTTGTTTGTTTCGTGGGTTCGATCTTTTGGGGTGGCTAGCTGTTTGATGGCTCTACTTAGTTTTTTTAACGTTTTACACCGACCTATCTTTGACAAGACTCGCTCATTTGACCTCAAAGGGAGCAACACCTTAACTCCAATGGTTTGCCAAATAACATGATCATCTATCATTAGAATAATGAACTTTCCTTGTTTTGCATGGATTCAAACAGGTCTAGTCCTGTAATGATAATAGTTTGTATGTACAATCTGATGAAAATTAAGCTAGTTGATCTATTCTCATAAAAGTTAAATAACTAAACAATCATACAATATGTATTACTATGACTAAAATTATTTGGACGCTATATATTATCTTGAACTTTTTAGGAATGGGGACAAAGATATACCATGAAGAGACAATGCTCAAAACAAAATTGTCTGAATGATGAAAAGGGTACAATGAATTGAAGTGAATTCAATCTATTTTCACTTTAATAATTAAATGGAAGAATGACCACTAGTTAGTTGTATACATCAAAAAGTTGTTTAATGTAATTGTAAAAGGAAAGTTTAGGTGTCAAGTATATGTTGGAAAGTCCCCAAAGACATATCACGATAGCAAACTGCATGTTATATATGGTGATTTTTTTTTCTTTTTTGAAAAAATTTAGATGTTTGATGTACACATGAAAAGTACATGTGGAAAGATATATCTGTACCATGCTTTTAGTAATACATTGTTAGATTAAATAGTTTTAACTATTTTGCCTTTCACTTTCACCAATTAAACTCTTTCTTTTACCTTTCACTATTTTCTTTTACCACTAAAGGGCTTGTAGCCAAATGGTGTCTCTTTTTTCAGATTGAAAGTTTAAGTTTCATGGTGAATAATAGGGTAAATTTAGAGGTACAAACAAACAAGTATGTTTTATCCATACATCCAATAACCGTAAAACTTGGAAGAGTGTTGTGAGTGGGTCGACCACTTGGTACAAGAATAATGGTTGATCTAAAAGGCTCCAATGATTTCACAGGGGATCATCATTATCAAAAGCTACTTTAGAATCCACCTTTCCCCCACAAAAACAGACCTCGTCCAAACAGAATCATCAAATGCACAGCTCAGATGGCTTACTTTTTGCCCTTCTTTTCAACATATGTATGGCCAAATTCAGTGTCCAAAACACCAATAATCAGATTCTTGATTAACAGAAACCTTTACGTTTCATCTCAAAATCAATTCAAGGCAACTAACTATTCTTGTCAGATATGAAAGTTACCATAGACTGTTTTCAATGAACGTATGGCTCTTTGTTTTCATCACTGTGTTTAGGCTGTTGTGTTTGTTAGTTCTGTATATCTGTATCAGCCCAGCCACCAGCCACCTGCTGGCTGCTGGCTTCTTTTTTGGTTTATAAAGCCTCTCAGCGGTTCAAAAGAATGAAAGTTAATATTGAAAATTACATTGTTTCATTCAACTGGTTGGAAATAGAGCAAGTATTATTACACAACCGAAATTACACGGGTTATTACGCCTTCAAGATTTTTGCAGTGAGCATTAAAACCAAGCTAAAAAAGGAAAAGGAATGAGAACAAGCTTAAATAATGTGAAATAGCTAATTAACAAGGCGCTTTAAACAAAATTACAGCATGGTTATGATGTTTAGTAGCATGAATTGCCAATTATGAAATGGGATGAATTATCACAACCAAAGTCTTACATGCTTTTAGCTAGATCTCACTCTCTTTTTGCCATCAGATCTAGTTATGCCACCCGATTCTGCTTCGGAAGAAGCATCCATTGATTTGCTAAACGAGTTTGAAAGATCACCGTAAAGATCAACCACCCTTTTAACATTGTTGTTGAGCTCTCTAATAAGACCCACGTTTCGTGTTAGGTTAACAGGTAATTTGGATTCTTGATTCTGATTGATCTCTGTAATCAACAGCCTGTTTTGGTCCAAAATGTTTTGCACTTGCACAAAACTCTTTTGAAATGTCTGTAGTACTTTCCCATCTACTCCTAATTGTGATCCATTCCCAATTCCTGAAAATATATCCCCTTCCATTGTTTCTTCCTTGTGAAAATCAAATCTACCCAAGATTAAAGGGCTGTAATTTTGTCAAATCAAACAGGAATACAAATGAGATGGGAAACAAGCCATAAAAATGATCACAAACAGTTTTTGTAAGAACAATTATGGTGTTCAATTACCTTTTGTGGGTCCTATCAATAGCTCTAATTCATTTTACTGTTCTGTTGTGGATTAAGATAATGTAATCTATCTAGTTAGTTATGATCCTGTCCGTCCTTTTTCCCCATAATTACAAAGGGGGAAAAGAGGATCTTTGTCTTAAGGAATGAAAATAATCGATTGAACTGATGGAAAAGCCAATCAAACACAACAATGTCATGAACCGCTGCCGATTAGCGAGAAAGATGGCATTTAATCGAACACCCAGAGGGCAAAATTACAGATAAACACTAAATTCATGAAATAGGTCGAACAAAATCATTTTAAAGAAGCAATGAAATTCATGGAATTCAAACAGAAAAGTCGAAAGAAATGAATACCTGGGAAGCACAGAAGGTTATCTGCAGAAACGCCAAAAATAGGTATGGAAATCAGGAGGTCCTCAAAGGCTGAGATTAAGCAGAGATCCTGAAATCATTAGCAAGAAAGTATATTATCTGTATATATATATATATGAGAGAGAGAGAGAGGATTGTATTTGATGAGATTTGACAGTACAGACGGCGTGTTCTCTCTCCTCGTTAACTTCACCGTTGTTTCTGATTGCGTGTTCTTTTTCTTTTTTATTTGACGAAAGAAGACGACTTTTGATGTCCCCTCAATTGGACCGGGTGGGTTTCTGGACCGGATCTAATCCGACCTAATCCCCAATTTTCTTGATTTTGACATAAAGCCATCATTATTGTTGATCCACTGATTCACTTAGACTTACCTTTTGGAATTGGGGATACATGATGACACCCAATCAAGGTTGCATGTCCACAGGTCTATCAACATCTTTGGTATCAATCAATAAACGGGTTTTTAGCTCAATAATATTTAAAGAGACTTAAAAACTCTATGATTTTAGGTTTAAAATCGGGTATAACCAAAAATACTTTCTCGGTTGGAGACACAGGTTTTTTCAGAAATACCCATGTCACTTTTTTTTTAACGGCAAATTTGGATCACAGACGGGGTATTACCCACCCACCCGATCATCTCCAATCCTCATCAGAAGGAAACTCACCATAGGTGAGAAACCCCCTGACCCAGCTTGTAACCCCCATTTATTTAATTTTTGTTATAAGTGGGACTTGAACCCAAAACCTCTCATTTATAATGTATTGGGTACCTGCCTCTAGCCAATTGGGCTAGGGATCATTGGTGAGCCACTGATTCACTTACCTTTTGGAATTATGACACCCAATCAAAGTTGCACGTTCACAGGTCTATCAACATCTTTGGTATCAATCAATAAAAGAGTTTTTAGCTCAATGATATTTAAAAAAGACTTAAAAACTTTATGATTTTAGGTTTAAACCCGGGTATAAGCAAAAATACTTTCTCGGTTAGAGACACAGGTTTTTTCAGAAATACTCAGGCTTCCTCTGAAATTGAAGATGGTTATATGAAGAAGCAATGTCTCTAAGCACGAACATACCGCTAAAAAAACATCTTTAGTATCAAGTTTTATTGATTTTTAAGAAACAATTTTTTTTTAAAAAAAATAAGAAAATTTCATTCAGTAGAAACATATAGCAAGATGCTACAGGCCAAAATACATAAGGAACAAAACAAGTTACAAACTGAAATATCTCTAACGGTTCCGATCTATGATCTCCTTTTCATTTCTACCATTTATCCATATATAGCTCCAACTATTAATGTCCTTAAGCACTTTGAAAATTGATGGTGACCTCCCTTCAAAAATAACGTTGTTCCGCTCTTTCCAAATACACCAACATGCCGTTAAGACCACCACGTAAAAGAATCTCACCTTCGTAAAAGAATCTTGCCCTCCTATCCGTCATCTTTTTCAATTTATGCGATTCCATGACATCCTCAACAGAGAATGCAAACACCAGGGGGACTTTGCACCAATGTGCCACTAATTGTAAAAGCAAATCACCAAAAGCACATGATGTAAAGAGGTGTTCAACGGATTCAAATCCATCCCTACAAAATCACACAATACGGCGAACTGACAGGGTCACATGAATGTTTCTTCTCACCAAAGCATCCATTGTAGCAATTCTACCACGCTTAACTTGTCACACAAACAAGTTGACTTTGATCGGTACAAGAGATCACAAATCAATCGAAAAAAAAACTTGTTGGAAACCTCTTATAAGAAACGAGATGTTTACACACCCCGCGCGTTGCTGCGGGGTTGAATTTGTATACTGAACGAAAGTAAAAAATGTTAAGTGGTATAAAACGTAAAAGTTTAAAAGTTTCGTGATGAGTATAAAACTATAGAAGTATATTGAAAGCGAAAGTAGAAAGGTTAAAAGTTTCGTGCCAAAGTACGTAAAAGTCTAACAGTTTTGTAGTGAAAGTATAAAACTATAAAAATATACTAAAAACGAAAGTAGAAAAGTTAAAATTTTCGTGGCCAAAATATAAGACAACAAAACTTAATATAAAAAAAAAACTTTAAAAGTTAAATGGTACAAAACATAAGAGTATGAAACAATGTAGCCAAACTATGAAAACTAAAAGTTTACTATTTCGTTAAAAAGAAAAAAAAACAAATAGTAAAAGTTTAGGGGTAGAAAGCATCAAAGCACCAAAGTTATGTGGCCAAAGTTTGAAAAACCAAAAGTCTACTATTCATCTATGAAATTTGACCGTGTTCAAAGGTAACGGAAATAAAACGTAAAATTCTAATAGTTTCGTGGTTAAAGTATAAAACTATAAAAAGGTCGTGGCTAAAGTCAAAAATTCTAAAAGTAAACTAAAAATTAAAGTGCAAAAATTAAGGGGTTTAAAATGTAAAAATCTAAAAGTTTTGTGGCTAAGGTATAAAACTATAAAAAGTATATTAAAAACGAAAGTATAAAACTTAAGGGGGTATAAAACGTACAACTATAAAAGTCACGTAGTCAAATAATTAAATTAAAAAATAATAGTGGTCAAAATATAAAAAATAAAAAATAAAAGATGTGGACCAAAAGTGTAAAAATGAGAGAATCCTTGTGACCAAAATAAAAAAAACTAAAACCCTAAAAGGACTAAATTTGTAAAGAAACATAAAAAGATGTGGCCAATTTAAAAAAAAACAAAAAGTATACTATTTATCTTTAAGTTTTCATTGTTATATAATAAATTAATAAAACCTTAATTGAAGCAGAAGAGAGGACAGGGAAACCGTCGCGAGTGGAGGATTCGGTGATGAAGAAGGCGGAGGAAGAGGTGAGTGGCGGCAGAGGAGGGGGTGAACGACAGAGGAGGAGGAGGAGGAGGAAGATGCGGCAGAGAGGGGGGGGGGGGCGATCTGATGAGAAAGTGATGAGGAACGTGGTTTTAAGGTTAAATGGGGGAAACACAACATTTTTTCTAGTTAGCGATTCCTCCAGATCTGATTCAGTCAGCCATATCTTATTCGGTTAGCCCCTAATTTGTATACTATCAAAGTATCAAACACGCTAACTGGTTACTGGGTCAGTAGTCCGCTCTGACCAGACCCAGTAAGGAGTTATCAAACACCCCCTTACATTAGTTTATTCCTTAAAGTATGTGTAGTGGTGTGGTGTATAAAGGTGACTAAGCTACCACGTAGGACGTGGTGTGATAGTGAAAAAGTGTGTAGCAGGTTAGTGATAGTGTGATTGATTGATTATTTATAATGTGAATGAGGTGTAACTTTGTGAAGGAAGGTCACCCATCCTTGGATTGTTGTTACTCAAACATGCTTAAGTGTTGAATTCTCCTTTCATCAACAACCAATACGTCCAAAACATATTGGTGATATTTGAAGCAATACATTCCTTATGGACCGGAAATCACTCATGTCCAAAGACGATGTGAGATTTGCCTAGAATATTACTACCGCTTGTTGACCCTGGGCGTCGATGGCGATGATTATAGATTTCAGTTCATTTACTATTGTTCCGTCACTCTCTTTTGATAAATTTCATTCTTTTAAATTCAAGCAAATCTAATTTCAAATTCAAATCCTTTAAATTCTTGTTGTAATTCATATTCTTTCAAATTATAATTCAATGGAGGTCGCTAAGGCGTTGGATATCATCCGGGCCGAGGGCCCCGCCCTGGGGCTGGTTTTAAACATCAAGAAGACTGAACTCTTTTGGCCGTCGTGCAATGGGGTGAAGATTCAAGATGGTTTGTTCCCGGGTGACATCGGGCGGCCTGAGCTGGGTGTCAAACTCCTTGGAGGGGCCGTTAGTTGTGATGCTGGGTTCATTAGCGGCTTGGCTGTGAAGAGGGCGTCCTTCGCGGTTGACCTTATGCGTTGCCTCCCACGGCTGCGGGACCCTCAGTGCGAGCTCCTGCTGCTTCGCTCCTGCATGGGGGTCGCTAAGTTGTTGTTTGGCCTTCGGACGTGCCAACCTACCCACGTCGGGGATGCTGTTTCTTTTTTTGACAAGGGCCTCCGGGAGGCAATCGAGGATATTGTGGTCTGTGGGGGAGCCTTTTTTGGGGATCTCCAATGGAGGTTGGCCTCCCTCCCAACCCGTTTCGGGGGACTCGGGTTATGCTCAGCGGGAGATGTTTCCACTTATGCTTTTGTGGCATCTAGGGTCCAGTCGTGGGGGTTGCAGGACCACATCCTTCGGGAGTGTGGCATTAATGGGATGGATTCCGATTTCGAAGGTGCGTTGGGACGTGTACGGTTTTCACTTCCCGATTTCGATTTGGGCGGGTTTTCTTGCAGGGACACCGCCCCCCCTAAAACTCAGGATACTTTGGCGAGTGCCCTGTTTAGCAAAATTGCCCAAAGTTTGGAAGTGGACTTTGCCCTATCCCCCCGCCAAAAAGCAGTGATGGCTTGTCTTCGTGCCCCCCATGCTCAAGACTTCCTGTCTGTCATTCCCATTGAAGGTTTAGGTCAGCGCATGTCCGCTGTCGAGTACCGGGCTATCCTCAAATACCGGCTCATGATCCCCATTTATCCTAATGACGAGCCATGCCCCGTCTGTCGCAAGGCTTGCCTGGACTCCTTCGGCGAGCACGCGGTCCACTGTAAGGAATTGCCGGGGTTTAAATACAGACATGACTGGGTCAGGGACGTGTTGTTCGATGTCCTGAAGCGCGCCGGTATCTCTGCTAAAAAGGAGGCTCCTGTTAATTTTCTGACGGATCCGCTTGAAGGCAGGTCTACCTTACGGCCGGCTGATGTGCTTGTGGCTGGGTGGGCGGGGGGGAAACACGCCTGTGTTGATCTTACCGGTGTGTCTCCTCTCGTTGGGCTTAGGGACAGCGGGTTCGTCGCGGGGCAAGCTGCGCAGAAGGCCGAGGCGGGCAAAGTCGCTAAACACGAGAGCGCTTGTCTCGAAAATCAACACGTGTTTATCCCCTTTGCCTTTGATACTTTTGGGTTCCTTGCGCCGGAGGCAGTTGATTTCCTACGACGGGTTCAGCGTGCACAGCAATTCGACATCCCCTAAGGCTCATAACTTTGTGTTTAGTAGAATTGGGTTTGCTATCCAAAAGGGTCTAGCGGCGCAGCTTGTTGCCCGCTTACCCGCCACCTCTTTGTAATTTGTTGTGCTTTATTGAAAGTTGTTTCATTTAAAAAAAAAAAAAAAGTTGAGTCTCATATCCAATTCATTTGACAAATTGTAATTTCTTCTAACCAAAACACACCCTTAAATTTTACATTTCAAACACTTATCCTTTGACTCTTTGTAAATAGATAGTTGGTACCTTTTAACATTTTGGGGAATTCTAATAGAAATACTAGACATGTATGTAGATTAACCATTTGGTTATGAACACACTATGGTTTGGTTTGTTTTAAATAATTTGGTTTCTTGTTTCATGCATCTCATCCGAACCTCAATCAAAAATACAAAAACATACCTTATTCAGAAATACAAAACATCGCCGCATTGGATAGGCGGTGAATATTTGTTCGGTCTTTTAGTATATCTTAAAAATAAATGAGTATATTACGGTTTTCATTCATGTGGTTTGTCTCAAACAACAGTTTTAGACTTTTAGTCCAACCTTTCAATTTGATCAATGTTTTTCTTGTAGTTTCAAATTTGTCCCAATTAGGTCCATTACACTAACTTCATCTAAATTTTTCTGTTAGTTTTTAAGAAAACGACTAAAATGTCCTTGTATAAAAAAGACATAAAAGAAAGAAGAAAAAAATATCACACTTTAGTTCATCTTTTCAACCAACCTTGTGTCTCTCACTCATCACTCCATCACATCCCTACCACCACCCTCTACCGGTCGCCACCCTCCGGCAACTGCCACCACCAAGAATAAAAAAACGCAAAATCATCCTATAAGATTAGACTCACCAAGATTCACACCAAGAATAGCACACATTCGATTCACACCACTTGAACTTCATCTTCAGGTTTCTGTACATCAATTTCCACCCTTTAATCGTGTAACTATAGAGTTACAAAATCAATGAAACATAAATATGGGATTTTAGTAGATCTGTTAAAGATAGGAACCATCAAATTGTTCATTGATTAAGGATTCTTAAGAGGGAAAAATGGTGGATCGGTTCTTGGCCAAAATTCAATTGTTAATGGATTACAACCTCAAATCATTCATCATAGTATGGTTCTTCTTCAAGTAATTATGGTCCGAAATTAAATGGGGGGTTCATCACGATTGTCATCTTTATCGTGTGTTCATCGACATTCAAGTTATAAATTTATCATTCACTTTCAAATTCAACAGAAAGAAAGAAGAACATGTAATTATGTATTGTATATATATTTTTTAATTTAAAAAATAAGGGGATTTTAATATTTTTCTTAAAAACTAACAGAAAATTTGGATAATTTGGATGGGTTAGTGTAAAGGACTTGATTGGTACAAATTGGAAACCACAAAAAACATTAATTGAAAGTTTTAAAGTAAAACCGAATTAAACCAGGTAACGTAATTTACTCGAAATAATATGAGGTTCAATTTGTCAATAATAATCTTTTAAAACTTACACCTTACCTTACCTACCAGCTGACATTTGAAAACCATACATTGCTCCTCCTATTCAATTCACAGGTCAACCTCAGAGCCTAAAAACAATCAACAATGGCGGAAGATCTTATCAGAGTACTCATAACTAAAGCTGCTTCAATTATGATACACCACATTCGGGACGAGTTCAATCAGGTGGTGAATATTGAAGATGACCACCATAAACTCATCAGCACCCTCAATTCCATTCAATCCACACTCCATGATGCAGGAAACAGGGAGATTGAGGATGAGAGTGTCAAAGCCTGGTTGAAAGACCTTAAATTCACATCCTACGATATCGACGACGTGTTGACCGACTGGAACACCGCAACTCTTGAAGTCAACGGCAACACATCCAGGTCTAATCTACGCAATAACATGTATCTAGCCTTTGTCTTCCCTTGTTTCTACTCTTATCGCATGACTCCTCTCAGAAAAATAGCCATCCAAATCCGAAACATAAATCAAAACTTAGCTTCCATTGACGCTAGAAAGAACGCATTTCAATTTGCTGCTTCAGTTCCTCCTAACCAAATTGATGCACAAGTTGTTCCTACTGAGCGTCAATCTGAAAACTTTACCACTTCACACGCTGACCCATCAAAGATCTGTGGTCGGGATAATGAAAAAGCTGATCTTTTGAGCAAGTTAACCGGTCAGGGTGGCCCGCTAATCGTCTTTATTTGGGGAATGGGTGGCATGGGGAAAACCACTCTTGCTCAATTTCTTTTCCACTGCGATGAGGTACAAGACCGTTTCGAAATCAAGATGTGGGTTCCGGTTGGGGCGGCTAACTCTCAAGTAACAAAGGTAGCTCAAGCCATTGTCCAACAAATCCCAACAAACGGGTCGCCCGAATTTCAAACGCCAATTGACCATATCCGCGGTCGGGTCGATCAAAAAAGGTTCCTGTTGGTGCTAGATGATGTCTGGGCAGAGGAAGTTATTAGTTGGCAGCCACTGTTTCTAGCCCTCAGTGAAGGTGCACCAGGTAGCAAGATTGTAATCACAGCCCAAAATGAAGAAGTTGGAAGGAAGATCAATGCAATAATTGGGGAGACTTTTATGTACAATTTAGGAGTCTTATCTGATAAAGACTCTTGGACCATTTTCAGTAGGTTCGCATTTGCAGCGAAAAGCAAAGAGTTTTGTGAAGATTTACAGGGCATCGGGAGAGAATTACGCGATAAATGCGGGGGCCTGCCCCTTGCTTTAGAGACTGTAGGGAGTTTGATGAACTTAAAAGAGACCAAAGAGGAATGGGAATATGTTTTGAACGACAATATCTGGCGGTCGGAGCTAGGAGATAGTGTTTTGAAGCCTTTGATGTTGAGCTACCGCGACTTGCCATCAGCCATGCAAAGATGTTTTTGTTATTGTGCTAATTTCCCTAAAGGCATAAAGATAGATGCTGTTAACCTGATTCAAATCTGGATGGGCCAAGGCTGTCTTGGCTATGATGGGAACCTTGAGATGGAAATAACAGGCCGTAGCTACGTGAATGGTTTCGTTAGACGGTCTCTCTTTCAAGACGCTGAAAGGGACAAAGATAATGGAACCGTCCTAAGGTTTAAAATTCACGAGATGGTTCATAATGTTGCAAGTTACCTAACGGAAAACGAATGCTTAATGGTCACGGGAATGCCAAAGGAAGTAGGACAAAACCGTCATTTGACTGTCATGCTCGAGGACAACACCTCATTTCCCAGTCCGCCTGAACAATCAGAAAAACTTTACACCTTTTCGATTCAATCGTACCATGATTGCCCGCAGATTGTTAATGAAAATTGTGTTACACTCCCACCCAATTTTTTCAAGCACTTCAAGTATCTGAAAACACTGGACATGAGTCGGAATATGTTGCGGATGATTCCAGATGATGTAGACAAGTTGAAAAACTTGTGTCACCTTAACTTATCACATAACCCGTTTTATGAGTTACCAGAAACAGTTTGCAGTTTGCCAAATCTGCAAACTTTGAAACTAATCGCTTGTTATCATCTAACGAAACTACCTCAAAGCATATGCAAGCTCAAAAAATTAAGACATCTTGAGATTGATGAAACTAGAAGCCTAGCAACACTGCCAAAAGGAGTTGCAAAGTTAACCTCTCTTCGGACATTGAGTAGGTTTCTTATAGGTAACAATGATGCATCATGTAGTCTTGTCGATCTTAGAAACTTGAATCATCTTCGGGGTCGTCTTAAAATTGAAGGGTTGAATGAGATGGATGCAAGTAAGGCTGAGGAAGCTGAACTTGAAAAGAAAGAACATGTTTATGATTTGAATATAGATTGCTCATCTGCATCCACTGTGATCGATGGTCTCAAACTGAATTCAAATTTGGGTGTTTTACGAATAGACAAGTATGGTGGTCATGGGTTTCCCAATTGGATGGCTGATTTAACCAACTTAAAGAAGGTTCGGTTACATAGTTGGGCTAATTGTGTTGGTTTGCCGCCTTTGGGGAAATTGCAGTTGCTCAAGGTACTTCATATCGAAGGTTTTAAGGCTATTACGCATGTAGGTTCTGAGTTTCTTGGAGTAGGAACTGTGGAAAAAGTACCATCAGCATCATCATCATCATCATCATCATCATCATCATCCTCTAATACAGCATTCCCGAAGTTAGAGAAACTCAAATTCTCAGATATGGCAATCTGGGAAGAATGGAATATGAATTTGATGACAACTATTAAGATCATGCCTTGCATTCATTACCTAAGTCTTTCAAAATGCAACAAGTTACAGTCATTACCGGAAGAGGTTTTATGCTTACCAATCAAGAAACTGCGCATCAGTAGATGTGCCTTCTTGAAGCAAAGGTACCAAAATGAAAAAGGAGATAAGATGAAAATGGTATTGCACATCTCACATGTAAGGATCCACTAAATGCTGGTTATTGTTTAGGACGCGTTTGTGATTGCTTATTAAAATTGCTCATCTGTTTATTGTGTTTGTAATTCTAAACTGATTGGGTTCAAAATTAGAAGCTTATTCTGCAGATAAAATAAGAAGTTGTGTTATGTAAATATTTTATATCATTTAAGTCTGATTGGTGTTTGTATGCAAATCTAAATAATATGCTTGGAAGTGTTATCTAGTCTACATGAATATATAAGATATCTTCAAGATAAGAGGAAAGAAGTAGGTTATTGAAATATGGGGTTATCCAATATGGTGATCAATTAAAACAATGTTGGGATGATACAGACTTGAACCTTATTCAATACAGTTATGAAACATTGATCATGACGAATGTCAAGGGAAACACTCCAGCTATGAACACACATGTGCATTAGAAATAAAAATCGAGTGTGCTTCAGGTACTAGGAAAGAAACCTTGGATAGCACTTTTAAGTTCCTCAACAGAAAACTTGACGTGATCAGCCGTTAGACAAGATGACTTGCTTAATAGTTCAAGAAGTGAGGAATATGGTGGAACCAACATTTCCTCCATGGATATACGGATGTCCTTTAGAAGCTGAAAGTCCGGTACTTTACATTTTTCCAGATCGCTTTGGACCTTGTTGAACTCAGCATTAAACTTTCTTAATCTCTTTTTCAACGGCATTTTATCCTGAAGAATGCTCAAGACTCGTGCCAAAGTCAGTCTCAAATACTTGGCCTTTACTTGATCAAATTTCGAGGACACGTCCTCAAAGCAGTCGTCTCCAATCATTTCCCTCACTTCTGGCTCTCCGTTGATCTTCTTAACTATGTAAAAGAAGTTGTTCATCAGATGAAAGTTCATAGTGGAATCATTTTTATAAAGTTGTGCCTGACACTCCAATTTGGACACCAAGCACATTATGATCCACATCACATGAAATGGCAACTTGTTCTGTGGTTGTGGTTCCGTGATCGTGAAGTTCACTCCATTACCCGGTGGATTAGACAGAGACAGTTCCATTAGAGTTTGCTTGTTTTGCTCGAGTTTGAACACGTAGTCCATGACATACTTGCACAAACTATGACTCTTGTCAATAGACGTCATACAAGCAGTAAGCAGATCCTTCTCGAATTTCTCAATGGTCATACAAGCAGTACCAGCAAGTTTAGCAACCACCTGTTCTGCCTTTGTTCTGAATGATTCAGAGGATTGCGTATCGAATAGCTTATTCATCTCTGGCAGAAGATCTGAGCATGTCTTGTAGAGCTCTAAGATCCCAAACAGCCTCTCAGAAGCCGTCTTAATACCGCTTAGATTCGTGGCAATTTCAAGCAGTTCAGATGCGCGGTCTCCGGAGATCTCCAGGAAACAATCATCATCATCATCATCACCGAAGATTTTCCCACACAATTGTTTCTCGTAAGAGAAGATTTTCCTAAAACAAATCTTGGCCGATTTCATCCAAACTTTGATTATCGGCTCCAGCATGTTCCACTGCATTCTTGGAGCATCGTCGCTGCTAAATTTCTGGATATGAAGCCTCTGGTAACTGGCTTCAATGCAGCGTTTCCTATTGCTAATGAACGCCTTCTTACAATCTCCGAGATATCCGGCACCGTTCATCCTCTGAGCGATACTTCGAAGATCATCGATGATCACCTCGCTCAATACGCTGCCGCCGTATTCATAATCATCCACGTAACTGTTGGAACCACTGTCCGTCATTGTACTGGAGTAAGTGCTGGAATCCGGAATATTATTATTATCAGTTGACCTGGCGGCTGCGGCGTTGAGTTTCAGTAGGTTGTCCATCTCGTTGGCAAGCCTGAGCATGGCCATCTGGATCGCCGATTTGGCCCCGTTCTCATCGTATGCAGTTCCAGAAACGATCGAGCATTGAATCTGGTCAACGGCGTCTAAATACTGATCGATTTGATCGCGTTCGCCGCTGAAGACGAAGGAGTACTTGTTGTCGGAGGTGGATCTCCATCGTGAAATGACTCCGATTGCCAAACCAAGCGCCATTGCCATTTTAGTTCAGATTTACCGTGTAATCGACAATAATACCGTTTTCATAAATGAGAATTCAGAAAGAAAAAACATAACGAATTCCAAGAAATTTCAGGGATCGAAGGATGTAAGCGTGTTTGCCACCGTTGTTTTGACTTTCGCTGTTAGAAAATATAGTTTTAGGCTTTTAGTTTGTCTAATATAAAATTAGAAATACTTGTTCTGTACTAAAAGGTTACCTAATTTTTTTTTTCACTCTAAACATAATTTGGAATATTCAAAATTTAGATGTCTTTTAATTTTTTTTTTAATTTAAATTCTCAAACCTTACTTTATGCTCCATCTATGCATTGGCAAAGCTTCGACGAAAAGTTTGAGGGGGGAGCGAAAAGTCACGGATCCTAATTCCGAGGGGACGGTTCTCAATACTTATAAAAGTAAAATTCAAAAATATGACTTGCTAAAGGTAATTTCTTCCTTTAAGCCCTTGAGATTGCATTCTTAAACCCAATCCGAAGTGGTGCTGCCTATGTTAAAAATGGATATACTATTGTAATTTAAAGTGGAATTGGCCATACAAAAGGGAAGGGTTAGATTGTTGAAAGTAGTTGGGATTGGAAGGTAACAGCAAACAGCCTCTGAAAGGTGATGTTTTGCTGCAGGCGAAAATATTCATATTCTGTTGGGAGATCGATGCGGTGGTTTAAGTGGTACTCGGTAGGTGATGATTCATACTCTGAATCATGTAACATTTAGGCTTTTGATGTCTCGTCATTGTTTTAATAGCCATATCCTCTGTAACACCATGGGATACTGTTATCACTCAATCCGCTGAATATGCTAATAAATCTATTATATTTTTTAGTGTTGAAAAATACTTGGGTTCACCTTCAAATTCAAGCTCTACACTGTTCCAGGTATGTGTACACTGTGCCCTTTTTCTGATTTCTGTCTTTGTGTCATTTCAACAGGAAATATTTGATTTAGGCTATTGGTTTTTTTCAGTTCACCTTCCATGGTATAGAATTGGATTTTTAGTATTGATTTTCATGGTCTTTTTCAGAAAAATTGGCTAAGTTTTTGTATGATTGTTAATTCTAATATGTGTTTCTTTGTCTTCTTAGGATTAGTAATAAACTAATAATTTGTAACTACTCTTGCTAAGCACATACAGAAAAAAAAGGGTTATGTAGTTATCTGTAGTTTGTTCTAATTTGTGAATTCTACTATGAATTCTTCATTCATATCCCCTATAGTTGGTTTTAAATTGATTTTACATAAATCTTTAAAATAATCAAAGAACTCTCTGTTGCCATCACGGCTACCATTTGGTAACTAGAATGAAACATGAACCCACTTTTGTTCGCAGCTGTTAGCAGATGTAGATATGCATGGTGTAACAAATATTTGGATCAGTTTTTTAAATTGGCTTCTCGGTTACTATTACTTTAGATCCGTATTTACTATAAAGACTATATTAGATTTCAATTTGTTATGCAGGTTTGTTAGTTCTCCGCAACATAACACACGTAGGTCTGATCAAAATAAGTTCACATCAGGAATTTTCTGCCTCTATTTACTGATATTACAACATAGTCTTTCTATGGTGTCACTCTTATTTTGCTATGTTGCTTCTGATGAACATTGTTGCATATAACTTCTTTAATTTTACATCAGTGCAGTTTGTTATGAAAGTAATCTGGGAAACAAAATCTGCTATGAGCATTACAGCAAGTAGAGGGTGTTTCTGGCGAGCTTCCTGCTCTTATTTTATGTCAGGTTTGTAATCGGTTTGATCAGTCCAACGCCTACTTAGAAAGGTTCCAGCGCTTGCTGACACAAAGATCTTGGATTAAAGAACATGAGGCGCAGGTTTATTAGTTAGTTAGTTAGTTACCTAGCTTTATTACCTACCTGCTTGTTTACTTGCCATAACTAATTAATTAGTCTTCTGTTAGTATTTATTTTACACCCTGCAGGACTTCCACTGCAAGCAAGCAAGAAAGATGAATGAATGGTTTTTATCAGCTTTTGTTCGACGATTTCCCTTGTCAGTTTGATGTTTAGGATTTTATTTCAAACCTACCTTAGTAATAACTACTATCTATCTTGTGCTTTTGTGTGTGTTTCTCATATCTTAGATTATTTATTTATTATTATTATTATATATTCATCAAAACCATCATTCACTTCACCACCAAAACACTTACTAATCCCATCAGACCCCCCACTTTTTACTAACACTTGACCATACATATATGGATATAGGTTTGATTACGACAAATTGAAGTGGAGTGAGCCCTAGCACCCCAAAGTCGTTTTTCCCTTTTGCCTTCCATCCTCCTACACGGATCACTTGGGAGCTACTTTCTTAAACCACTTTTTACATATATGGCCCCTCTAGTTTCAAATGTTAACCATTTTATACCGACTAGTGTTTTATATATAGTTCTAACACCTTGTTAGTTTACCTGATAAAGCTTTCCGCATGTATTGTTGTCACATGAAAAATCGTACCGTAGAATAATCATGTATTACTCTGTGTTTTAAAGATTCAAATAATAATAGTTAATATGTCAAACAATTTTAGCAAACATTTCATTATCAATGTAAGAGCACCTTCGTTGCATGATGTCTCCGCTAGTCCCTTTTCTAAAATTTGTGATTGCTAAACGATCATATTTTAGAATGAAATTCTTATTTTCTATAAATTCACATCAGTAGTCAGTAGTCACTCACTCACTGTCCATTCTAAAATTTTGACAACTATAAGATTGATTCGTTGTGGAAACATGTTTTTATCACAACAATCACTCATAATATTGGTAAAACTGAATGTTTGTTTCCAAAAGCAACAAGACTTGGTTTAAACACCCTAAGCTGATGAACGTTAGACGTGTCTATTATAATTATAATCAAACCATAAAACCAGGTATAATAACTAAAACTATCTATAAACAAGCCCCCTGTTCAATTGGTTTGGTTAGAAGAGTAATTGCTACATACCAAAGGAAATAAACTTAAAATTAGCAAAATAAATGCCAAAAACAACAAAACGTTGGTTGTTGAAGAGGTGATATGATAGATTTTCCTACAACACAACTTCGATTTCTCCAGAGCTACGTGTACTATGACTCCTCTTTAATGATGTATCGAGTTCCCGAATCAGTTTCTCAATCTGTCTTCTATAAACGGGCATGAAATGATCAGCTATCATGTTATGTGATAATCTGATCTTACTGTATAACGATCGTGGGGTTAAAAATAATCCTACTTTATCTTCCACCACGCGATCCAGGCCATCATCTTTTTCGGCTTCACTTGAAGACGCCTCTTCATCGGTTTCACTCTCCACAACTTGAGGGGTTGTGACAATATGCATAATCTTACCGGCTGGAAAAAACCTATGTGCTTCTTTCGTTTCAGGTGATGGATTTTTCAGACCCTCTGCGATAGCTGCTTCCTCTTCCTCCCTCATTTCCTTTGCAACGTCAGCCTCCTCCTGGCCTCCTTCCCTTTCGTCATACAGCTCGTGTTCGAGTTGTTCCCACAACTGAAATTCGGTCATTCTATCTTCATGACTGCTTGCCACGTCAGCATTGGCCTCGTCAGAATGCCATGCGGTTGTAGCCTCATCTGATGAAGATACAGGGAATTCAAGAGCCGTTGAGATGCTTTCGGTTTCAGTTTTAGAAGATGATGATTCTGGAGAATCTGATCTTGCAGCCATGGGTCGACGGCGGGGCCCCATGCATGACCATGATGATATGTCGATAGATGGGCGGGACCATGCAGCTTGAGCCATGGTTTGGGCTCTCCTCATCACAACCTAAAATAACCATCATATGCAACTTTCACCTTAACAACTTTTCACATGTCTACAAGAGGTCATAATGTCAACCTGTTTACTTATAAATGAAGCAATTCGGGTTGAGTTTCATCTCAATGGATCAAACATGTAAATTTAAAGAATAGGTTAAAAAAAACTGGTCAAACTTGAAAGTCCCCTAAAGTGTGATTTAACAAGGTGTTTCAGGTCAACCAAACCCGACATGGCCTTTTATGACCCATACCAAAAGATAACCCAAGGCAACTCATTTTGGTCCCTGTGACGTACTATTAGAAACAGGGCACTGGGGTTTACCTGTGTACCACTAGAAACAGGACGGAGAATTTGACCAGCACCAGCAACTTTTGCTTTAGCACTTGCAATTGATGGAAGTCGAGAACCCAAAGCTGTTGCGGATCGGTAAAAGGTTCTAAGAATCCTCGTGTGCTCAATCTGAGTCCTGAGATCATTTAGCCAAGCTGATGCTGTAACCTATACAAACAAGTATAACTCTTTAAGAAGCTGCACAAAACTGGATTGGAAGAGCAAAAATAGCATAACGGGTGAGTCGGGAAATGAATCGAAATAATTTGGGTCAAAATAGGTATTTTTTTAGTAGAACGAGTTGGGTTGACCTTAAAACACTTTTTTACTATTTTCTTCACAAAAATGAATGCATTAAATATGATTAAAACATAAATATTAGTGTGTTAAATAGATAGTCCTTGACCATTATATTAATAAAATAATGATAATCTAAAGCGATCCAGGACTTTGATGGATAAAAAATTACATTTTCTAAATTGACCTGGTTGGAATAAAAAACATAACCCAAATTTACCCATTTGAGTAGAATGGTTAAAACTGTGGCCTCTATTAAAGAGGTTCATAAATGCACGCCCCTGAAAAAAGCATCCCAACCAGTCGGTATTTTCTAGTAAAAACCAAATCTACATAATTAGTATTCAAAACCGACCTCTGCACGTAAATCATCCACTGAAGCAGCTGAAAATGTAGGGACCAGATCAGCTCCATTTATAACAGATGTAATAAATTCGTTGCCAGAATCTGCCAACTCCCAAGTCATACAAGCACCTAATCATATTAAGAGCTACATTATGTCTACCCTCAACGAACAGCAATTGTGGATAATTGTGATATGTATAGTTTATGGGAGGTGATTTGTACACAACTACAAAAAAATTGGACTATTTCACCCTAACGGCACTTTTACTCATTTATTTTTACCATTGTGAGGGTAAAATAGTCAAAAAATTACTCACCTCCAACAGTTCATCTACGGTAAGATAAACAATAACAGCTGAACTAAAGATGATGAAAAGAAGAACATAATAGTTGAGAATATGGAGAAAGAAAATATTATAAACCTGGAGCAAATGTAACACAAGTTGTTGTAGATAACTCTTTCTGCTCCCGCAACACATAAGTTAGAAGTGCAGCAGTTCCACCACCCAAAGAGTGACCAACTATCTGCATCAAATATTAATCCTTCTATAAATTAAATAAGCACACATCATATATCAAATCTTTACGGTTTGTTTTGTTGGATGAGTTGAATGCCAAACGAATGGAATGGACATGGTGATGGAGTGATCCATTGCATGCCATTATCATGTTTGGTTAGTAGCATCAAGGAATGAAAAGAATCATTCAAGTATGTTGTTTCCTATGCATTTTTGTGTTGCGGTTTTGCCATCTTTTCATCCGAATTATCACTAGACATGACATCATTATAAAATAGATCAGATAATTTTGGTTTGCTTTCATATCTTAATCTTAATAAGTTATATATTAGTTTATCTACCAATATTTCATGTTACATATAGATCAAGATATAAGTTAGAACGCAACTTATTAAACATTATAGATTAAGATTTGCAAAAATAAAAAACTAAGCATATAAGCTGCTCAGAAACCCTCAAATAAAATTACTTTTTAGTTAATCTGAGAGAGGCAAAATATATTCTAACAAAAATTATTTCTATTTGTTTTTGGGAAATTAAAATCATGATAACTTTTAAAAGAACGTTTAAATGGTGAACTGTCACTTCACTTCTTGAAGGAAAGAAAAGCAAAGAAAAAAGAAAAACCTTCCTCAAATAATAAGAATGCTTCAAGGGAATGAATCACATTCCTTATGAATGATTCATTCCATTTCAATGTGGTTAACAAACAAGTTTTTTTTCCATTCCACCTTCCACTCCTGCATACCATCCACTACCTTACAACAAAAAAAAAAGATGAAAAACTACCAATATTAGATAGGCTCAAACCTGTAGCTTATAATCAGGATGATTTTGAAACGCTTTAATAAGAATTGGAGTTGCCAGCTTGGCAATCCATCGAGCAGCTGCAACCATTCCACAGTGAGCATAACCTAATATTACATCACTAACTCCACCCTCATGTACAACCGTATGGTGAAATGGTACAACTGCTCCAGTTGCAGCAGTTAAAGTGTCCTTAATGCTATGAGTTCCACGAATCAATAAAAGAAAAGTTTTTGTCTTGTGGTTGACTAATATTGTAAAAGCTGGTTTCAAAATCTGCAAACAAGAGACAATTGTAAAGAAACTAAAATGACAAACTATTCATGATAAAACATCATAAGTTTGATTTAAAAGAAAGAGTTAAGGTTGGATTACACTAACTTCCAACATTTAAGCGGTTTAATCCCTTAACTTTTGTCAGGAATGGTTATTCTCTTAAATTGTCCTGACTTGTTGAAAGAGCCAAAGCATCCTTTAAAACAAGTTAAAGAAAAAAAAAAGTAAAGGGATTTAACCGCAATAGGAAATAGCATATTGGGTTCGAATTATAAATGGGTTGATGTTGAATAACATCAATTTTCATTCAACATCTTAGCGGTCAAAGAAGTTTTCTGTAGTGGTTAAATTACTATGACCTGTTGAACATGTCAAAATGGCATTTTCAACAAAACAAAATGTTGAAAATAACCACTGCAAAAAAATGTGGGTCAAAACCACTGAAACGTTGAAAGTTAGTTTGCTTTACACAACAGTAACCCTTGAAGAAATAACCAAATAGGAATCATTAACAAACAGAAAACATATGTTTTGGTGTGCAAACACAACTTACTCCCGCTTTAGGTTCCTGAATAAGAACGTCTTCAGTTGAAAAACCTGTTTCTTCTAAAAATACAGGAAATGCTTTTTTCGAAAAATGCCAGCAAAGAGTCAACAAGTCCAACAGATATCTAAGCTCAGAAACTATTTCGGGTCCGGCAAGCTGCAGGCTCTCTTTACCCCCAAATACACTACTAACATGTAAAGTCCCCTGTGCAGAGTATGATATAAACATTATAGATCAAGAAAGTGTTGAACAAGCAAATCCGTATGAAAAAGGAGTAACAAGAAAAATAGTCAAATGGGTTAAGAAAGTCATCCAAAGTTTAATTAATAGTGTTGTGGTTGTACTTAGTATATTAGTTGCTACGCATGATTAAAAGAATGAACAAAAAGAGTGTTGGCAGGTCACAAGTCAACCCAACCTGACATGTTTTGGCCAAGATTTTCATTTCCAAGACGGGGTCTTCTTGGTAGCACCCTCTCTATCCCCTGGTATAGCAGTATGGTGTTCTCTCATCTAACCCTCCCCAATCCCTACTATTGACTATTGAGTTTGTTGTTTAGAGATTTTAGTTTTCCTGTATGTAACCCAACCTGCCCATACCAAAAGGTCTTGGAGTTGGCAATTAGCAATCTACCATAGCAACATTTTACCATGATAAATCAATAAACATATTCTATGCTAAACTAATTAAGGTAAGAGGCAAGCTAATATTAGGAAGAAAAACAAAAGGGATAACTGTATCATATCGTAATTTCAACTGGAAATTCATCCAGAACACAAGATTTCAACAAATAAAGAGGACCACTTATGTTGAAGCTTAAACTAACCTGTCGTTTTAATAGATAGCTAATTCCAAAAGCCAAATCTCCAATAGGCCACTTCCCTAAAGTTTCTGAATATGTAAACCGGAGAGTCTCTGACAACGTTGAAATAGTTTCCAACCATGTTGCAGGAGCCTGAATTAATCTATTAGAAACTCTTTCGACCCCCAAAGGTGCGTGATTTTGCACAAGACTTGCATTTTCTTCATCATCGTCACCATCATCAGCTGGAACAGGTGATTGCAGCTTCTTATTTAAAGTATAATACAAGAGAGCAGCAGCACCGGCTGCAGTTGCCATAGTTGCTGTTGCCATGTTTCTCTAAACTAACAAGGCCCTAAACAACAGGAGGTATTCAATCAATCATTTCTTTCTTGTAAAGAAAGAGAGAAATGAAATGGCCTTGATATATATCACTAGAAGAAACGAATTCCTTTGAGGAAGTCAAGTCACAATAGCAGTAGTAACACAAGTGTTTGTTTTCGTCTTCTGAACTCATAAGTAATGAATCCCCGTTTTCATTTGGGGAGCTTATTACTGTCTCACTGGGCAGGCAGGCGCGTATGAAAGGTGTAACATTCAATAACCCTGAATGAAAGCAGATAGAAATAGAAAATGATGAAAAGCAATTGGTAGAAAAGAAAAGAAAGAAAAGCAAAACCCTAAAACCCCTGTGGGGAAGACGGTTATGTTGAGAGAAAATTATATAGATAAATAAATAAAGAAGGAAGCGGTTACGAACCTAGCTAGGGCGTTGGATGTGTAACCGAAAGAAACAAAGAATGAAGAAACGTTGATGGATAACTCCTGGAAAAGAAGGAAGGAAGGAAGATGTGTTTGATGAAGTTGGCAAAGAAGGAGAGAAAAGAGCAATCTGTTTGTTAGAGAGAGATCAGAATAATAAACAACAAGAAAATAAACCGACCTGTCTGTCTGTTGGTTGGTTGGTTTTCCCCTTCCTTCCTTCTTTCTTTCTAGATAGATTGGAATTGGAATTGGATTTGGAGCGGAATTGAAATGGGATTTTGATTTTGGCTCTCATCTATTTGGTCTCGTCGAACACGTCGCCTGGACTATAATAATTGCAAACAAACACGGTTAGAAAAGCAACCAATTCTTTTGACCTAGAAACAAAAATTATTAAAATAATAAATCTTACAAATATCAAATGATTTATTTAATAATATAATATGAGAGAAAATTATAATATCCCGGCTCATACGATTGAGCCACCTGAAGGTGTGCAATCACCACATCATCCCCAACAACCATATGCTCACGAAAACACTCTTTGATGTCCGATAGTTCCGCAGCTAACCACACCAAATAATGGTGGGACATCGCGTAACCTTGTCTCTCCTGCCGTAACTAACCGCTTTCGTATAGCTGGATACATTGCCTTCTTATTAATATGTTTTTCCGATAAACGATTTCGAACATCGTTTTCTGACCCCATAGATCAATCGTTGATTGGCAGACAAGATTATCAAAGAACACTTTCCTATCAGACTCAGGCCAAGCTCGCCATGTGATCCGCTGTATATCAGGCTTACCGTCCGCTGAAAGAAACACTGAAAACGCCTATAAAACACCACCCCTAGGCGTTAGGGGGGGGGGGGGGCATTCTGGGTCCTTGCGTGACTTGAATAATGACATGAATTCTTCTTTTTTCTTTTTTTTTCTCACCAACCAAGTAATTACACATCATACTCTCCTTTATAAATAATACCATACATTCAAAGTATACTAACCCACTGCACTACACTTTCACGCTACATCCTACGTGGCATCGTGCGTAATACACTTTTCAGCTTTAAAGTTTCACACCGTTACAAATGACCTTAGATTTTATAATGTTTAACTTTACTTAAAGAGGAATAAAAAAAAAGGAATAACATCAAACATTTTTCTAAATGAGATGTCCGTGTTAAGTTGGGTGTTTGTAATTAACTATTAGGAAATTGTCCTAGCGGTTACCAAACGATGATGGGATATTCAAGATTTAAAGATATTGAGTTTCATCCTTGAGTCCCTCGGGTTTTAAATCCGGTCGTTTGTAGAGGTGGATATCATGTGATAGTGTTGTGTCCGGTTAATTAAAAAAATGTTTTTTAACATCGTCGTGCCTTAATGTTGTATTTGTGTTTTTGTTATGTTGCGTTTTAACTATGTAACCGTTTTGTGTATCTATTTTCGCAACTACGCTTGGGCAATAAATCTAGTTCAAGAACGTTTTGTAACATACTAACATAACCCCGTGGAAGCCTTAACTAACAATGTGTAAAGTAAGTTAAATTATCGGGTTAACAAAAATAAAAATGTATTTATTCGTGTCATAAACAGGTTAAACGATGTTAAATTTATTTAGACAAGTTTTTATTCGTGCCACAATAAATGTGTAAACCAGTTTATAACATGAATTCTATATAACTCAAACCAAAACATATTTAACTCCACGCCATATGTTTTGTGTTAACAATTTCGTATCAGAAATTGTTGGCCCTAAAAAGACCATGTGAAAGTTAAATAACTCTGTATAAAGAATTTAATAGTTTGTTGGGAAAATTATGAATTGTAAAGCAACTTGATATAATTTGAAGTCGTGTAATCTTTTTTAGATCTAACAAACCGAGTGGATATCAAGTGTTCAATCGGATAAAATCATATTTGATTACAAGATTTATGTATGGTTTTGATTGTCGTCAGTTTGAGAGGAACCAGAGATGATCATATTTCAGAATGAGCTCAAAATTAGGGGAAGAGCGTATTTGCAGTTCTTCAAATAACTGCAAATATGAATTTTAAATAAATTACACTTTCAGTCCCTCAAGTTTAACATATGTAACTTTTGTCCGAAAATAAATTATGATGCATTTTTCATGAACGACTTTTATTCAAAATACCCAGCCAAGGGCTGCCACCCCTGGACCCCACTCATCTCGGGGGCGCTGCCCCCTTGGATCCCTCGTTAGTCCCGATAGTATTCAAACAAACATACACTCTTGCTTGAGTATCATACATAATCTTAAATTACACTTAAATATTCAACATATTGTAGATATTGTAGATTGAACTAGAAAAGTTGAGTTTGGGGATTTGAAGGGGCCGGCCTAACATATGGACTTTTGTTTTGATCCAACTATCCAAGTATAATAGGGGTGTGGCTGTAGGCCGATTTAGCACTTTGGTTTGGTACTGGGCCTTGTAAAATCCACACTTTAAAAGCACCCGTAGTTAGTTTGCCTGAGTGCAAAATCTAGGGTTTCGAATTCATATAGCGAGCGAGCGAGCGAGCGAGCGAGCTAGCTCATCGGCCATCGCCTCCTTCCATTCCATTCCATACACGAAGAATTCAATAGAAAAGAATGGGTCACTCGAACGTCTGGAACTCGCACCCTAAAACCTACGGCCCTGGCTCTCGCACATGGTTAGTTACTCTTCAAATCATGCTTATTTGCTTTAGTATTCTGTTTGTTTGCTGTAATTATCAATCATCTTCTTGTTGCTCATATCGCCAGGTATTAATTTTATTATGTTTATTGAGCAATGTTTTTAATTGATTGCTCTTAAATTTGCACCGTATGCGTTCTGATAGAATCTCAAACCCTCGTAGATTCAATAGAAACAACTGCTGGCAGGTAGACATAAACTATGTTAAGTTAGATCTAAGTAAGAGCAAATTTATACGATCTACTTGATATAGACTGCATCATAGTTCTATTTCCTTGCTGGCATGGATTTCAGCCTTGGTGTTTCATTGATGAAACAAACTCATTGTGATTTTTGTTTTCTGTATTTGATTTTGACTTTTGACCTGCGATTCTGCTGTTGCAGCCGTGTATGTGGTAACTCACATGGGCTGATTAGGAAGTACGGCCTTATGTGTTGCAGGCAATGCTTCCACAGCAATGCCAAGGAGATTGGTTTCATCAAGGTTTTTTTTTTTTTTTTTTTTGGTGTATATACTTCATTTAAATTAATTTAATTTATAGATCTCTATACCATATTTCACTTGTCTCATATAAAAAAGTTTTATTTGTTTAATGTTTTCTGTGCAGTATCGTTGATTTTCACAAACATATAATATAAAGAGGGTTGGTGATTGAAGGATGATCCCAAGAGCCTGTTAGCAATCTGCATCCTTTAGTTATCAAGATATGGTTTTTGATTTGAGTATGACAGTCTGAATTTGTTTACCGTCTTTATTACTTAACACTACAACTTCAAATCTATATTATGTTTTGGCAGCTAACGATTCCAACTATTATTTGTGCTTTTCTTTTGTTAATTTGGTCTTAGTAGCATTAGTATCCTTGTTAATTGCAGCTATGATAGATAATTATATGTAATATGATACCTATATCGTATCAAACAGGGACCTTATGTATGGTATGAGCTAGATCTGTAGCAGTTCAAGAAGACTTATTAGAAAACATCTATTAAGTACGGAAGCAGGTGAACCATTATGACCTAGGAATACCAGAAATCTTTAGGAGGATCACAAGGTCAGTCACTCTCACGTATTATTAGTCATAATGGATCAGTTACGGTTATGGTGATAAGTCTTGATGTTATGAAATTTCGTTTGTTTGGTAGATGAGCTACACTTTTAGATGTTAGATATTGTTGGTGTAGGGAAATTACAAATACATTGTTTTACTAGTCTAGTCTAGTCATTGATAAGAGTCTTTGGAGACACACGATAAAGGTTAATGAGTTTCAGGAGATTAGTCTGGTCCATGCCATGGAGTACCGCACTGCTTGTAGGTGGCCTTAGTCGTAGACTCGTAGGTGTAGTTGTAACCATCCTTCTAGGTTTATTTTTGCATTAGCGCCTTGTATCGTCTAACTTTTATGGGCCTACTCTGCTTATGTATGTTCATTTTATATGCCTATGTTACGAACTTGTATCCTCTCCGCTTTGGTGTTCATTACTATTCCTGTTTACAATACTTGTTAATTGTTACTTGATTTCTTTGGTATATTATTCCTGCCTACAATTAACCTGATAATGAATATGATAGTTTCTAACATGCATAATGATTTTTCCAAACATATGCATATGTACGCACACTTATTTAACCATGTATATCATCAGCTCTATCAATTGTTATTTCTATTCTCATTCATTAGATTTAAAACCCTAAATAACAGTCCAATATTAATAAATAGATCGTCACACTAAATGATCAATATACCCACACGAACATATCATAAAACCATTAATAACAGTTATATGCATGTTTTCATCATACTCATTCCGAATTAGATTTTCATAAAGTTAACATAACTTCATAAGGCTGCCTGTAGTGGTGGTGCCCCACCTACCTCGTTAACGCCCCAATGGTGCCCCAAAGAGAGGAGGCATACCGGTGGTAGCGCCCATGGAGGCGATGACCTTGGAGAGGATGAGGCGTGATGGTGGTATCGCCAGGGGGGGCATTGATAGTGGCGGTGAGGGTGGTGTTACCGGCGTGATAGGGGTGCTATGGACGGGGTGGCGGCCCTATGAAGCCCATTACGAATAGCCTAAGAAAGTTAAACAAAAAAGTCAACATAGAGCGTCCTAAAAAAGTTGAATAAAAAAGTCAAGATATGACAAAATTAACCCAAAATAAGTGATTACATGATAGCTACTTGTAATGAAAGACAAACGAGATTATATATAAACATTTTCAAAATTTAAGAAGAAAGTAGAAACAAAGAAACAAAGCGTAAGTTGATTGAAATATAACAAGTTGAGAAATAAAAAAAGTTCAAAGCATCTTAAGAAGTGACAAATAACATGGAACCATCCTTCGAAGAGGTAAATCACTGACAAAGAGAAGCCAATATTCAAGAATTTTATAGCCAAGAAACACATAATTTCGTAACATTTTGATGAGACATTTACACAATTAAACTATTAAACAAAGATCAATACTAGATAATAATGTTAGTAATTATTATTATGTCATTTCTTTTAAATGTAGCTTGGTTTTTATTTTATGGTGTTTAAGTAGGTATTATTAATATTATTATCATGAAATGTTCTAGAAAAATTAATATAATTATTATTTTAAATTAATAATTGTTATTTGTAATAAAAAATAAAAAAATTGTGTCAAAAGGTGAATGGTGAAGATGAGTGTAATTGTTGTTCAAATGCGAGTGAAAATTAAAGTGGGTGATAAACGTTGATGTGTCGTTAGATGTCGAACTATTGTAAAAGATAAAGGGGTAATTTTGTAGAAACATAACTAACTTTCAATTTTGTTACAATTAGGTCACTTAAACTTTTTTGTGTTCCATTTAGGTAACTTAACTTTAAAATATGTTCTAATCTTAGATAAATGATCTTAGATAAATGATCTGATTAGCAGTTAACCTAATCAAATTTTTTTTTATAAAAACTGAAATTTTTACAAAAAAGGAATTTTTTTATAAAAAACGAATTTTTATAAAAACGTTTTTTTTATAGAAATGTTTTTTATAAAAACGTTTTTTTTATAAAAATGTTTTTTATAAAAACACGTTTTTTATAAAAATGTTTTTATATAAAA
The DNA here is from genome assembly GCA_039602395.1 of Deinandra increscens subsp. villosa. Lineage (NCBI taxonomy): Eukaryota > Viridiplantae > Streptophyta > Magnoliopsida > Asterales > Asteraceae > Deinandra > Deinandra increscens. The sequence continues at coordinate 384,490 of JBCNJP010000015.1, read as the reverse complement.
ACGTTTTTAATAAAATTTCGAATTTTTATTAAAAAAAATTCGTTTTTATTAAATTTTTGATTTTAAAAAAATTATTTTTTATAAGAAGTTCCTTTTTTTTATAAAAAATTCAGTTTTTTTATAAAAAAAATTGATTAGGTTACCTGCTAATCAGGTCATTTATTTAAGATTAGAACATATTTTAAAGTTGAGTGACTTGATTGGAAAAAAAAGAATTTTGAGTGACCTAATTGGAACAAAATTGAGAGTTGGTTATGTTTTTGTGAAATTTTCCCAAAGATAAAAGAGAGAGAGATGTTATAAAATGTCTTGCTTCAAAAAATGATTACAAATTTAAAAATCTTTTGAAATATTCTAAATTCTTTGAAGAGTAAATTATAAATTTTGTTTTGTTTTTTTGTTTTTTTAAAATTTTGCTCATTAAGTTTGCATGTTTTGAAAGTTTTATCATTTATGTTTACTAATAACACTGGATGTCTTTTAAACTTCGTAAAGTTTCACTCAGTGTTTTTTGATACAAATGATATTGACTCAAATCTCACAAAAATAGTAACTTTGTTGTATTACATCAATCAGGAAAAGGACTAATAATGAATTTATTATTGTCAAACTCTGAAACTTGTTAGAGCTAAGTTGGTTTTCATATACCTGTTATTAATGGCAGATAGGGCTAAGTTTTTTTTTTGAACGGCGAATTCATTGAAACACAAGCGAGGCACCCACCCTAGCGAGAAGCCAAGGGAAGGGCACACACACAAACAACAAAACAAAAGGGAAGGGGACTTACATATTGAATTTATCCCAATCTTCCCAAGATAAAGCACCCCATCTACCCCTATGTTTAACCCAAAGGAAAGCCAAACATTTGACCTCATTGAATAAAAAAGAGACACAAGACTTGGACCCTTCATAAATGACCTTGTTCCTAGCCACCCAAATGACCCAACAAGCGGTGAGTAAAACCGCATAGAAGATCATCTTAGTCTTCCGATCAAAGTGTGAGTCTTCAACAATCTTGAGGAAATCATCAAAGCAAAAGGCGAAAATTGGGGGAACCTTGCACCAATCCGAGATAAGATGCCAAAGCTCGGACGCCAATTTGCAACCATGCATGAGATGAAACACAGTTTCTTCTTCCTCGTTACAAAGAGGACAAAACGGGTCTTGGATCTCAATCTTCCTCCTACTAAGCGCCTCTCTAGTTGCAATGCGATCCTTAAGAATGCGCCAAAACAAAATATTCACTTTGTTCGGGACCAATTTATTCCAAGGCATGATAAGAGCATCGGGCCTAGAATACCATCGGAGATGGCTCCGGACACTCGCCACCGAGAAGAGGCCAGTCTGATCACCCAACCACTTTGTCCCACCGTTAGAAACTTCAATGAGGCCACACAGATCCACGCCCCTTTCTTTGAGGTTGTCACAATTTTTGATTAATTGGGCCCAGGCCCCACCGAATTCTTTTCTACAAGGGAGCCCACCAACAAGAAGATTGTTGGCCTTATGATGTATCCCCACAACCACCTTTACCCACAAACTTTCGGGTTCACAGTAGAAACGCCACACCCACTTTGCCATTAAAGCTTTATTCATAATATCGAAAGGGACCAAGCCGAGACCGCCATCCTCCACCGGTTTGGCGACCTCAACTCTACACACCCAATGAATACAACGTTTCTTGTCATCGTTGCCACCCCAAAGAAAACGGTACCGAATACTTTCCAATTTTTGAAGCACCTTAATAGGAGCCTTAAAAAGAGAAAAGTAAGGGCCTGTTTGTTTCCCTCTTATTGAGGTCTAAACTGAAAGGAATGTATTTTTCGGTCAGATATTTCATTAAGAGGTGTTTGTTTCGTTACCTCTTAATCTAAAAAAAATAAATGAATGAATAAGGGTTTAAAGGGTTACTTTTTCATTCAGAAACAAAAAAAAAAAAGAACGCGTTCCCTCCCCTCCCCTGTCGCTCTCTGCTACGCCGCTACCAGCCTCAGCTCCGGCGAATCATCCGTCCGGCGCCCACTGCTCCGGCGACGGCGCTGCGCCTCCTCTCTGCCGTTCCTTCCTCTCCGCTACCAGCCACAGCTCCGGCGACGGCGCTGCCCCTCCCCCCCAATTCTCCAAGTAAGTTTTTTTTTAGGGTTTGTTCGAAATCTACAGATTTTCTACAAATTGTTGTTGTTTTATGCTCTAAATCAGTCATTTGTAGTTGTATCCATGCTCGAATTGTTGTTGAATATAGTTTTCCCCAAATTTTGTTAGTTTTTCTCAAGATCTAGGGTTTTTTTTTTACATGTTGGTTTAATTTAATGCTCTAATTATGTTATTGTTCATTGTTTAGTGTGTTTTTGGTGCTCAAAACATGTGGTGTGATATTAGGTCCTTCGATATGGTTTCTTGGTTGATGCTACATGTTTTATATGATTTTTTTGAATATGTGAATGGAGAAATTGGTTGATGCTCAATGTTTGATGTTGTTTTTTGTTTCATTTTTACTTGTTGGATATGGGTTTGTGAATGATGGTAGGTGTTTGTTTGTTAAGGAAATGGAACCAAAAAAGCTTAGAACAAATTGGAAGAAAGAAGGAGTTGATAAAACCTTTTTAGAATTATGTATTCATGAAGTGGCACTTAATGGTGGGACTCTAAAACCGGCTTCATGGAGAATAATTGGAGAAAAAATGAAAAAGGAATATGATTTTGAAGTGGATCAAAAAAAAAATGAAGAACAAATATGATCACTTGAAAAGGAGGTTTACAGCTTGGTCAAAGCTTAAGAACAAAACTGGCAATGTCTATGACCCTGTAAAAAACATGTTTAACTTATCGGAAGAGGAATGGCAACTTGAGATTAAGGTATTTCGTTTTTACACACACACACACACACACACACACATATATATATATATCTATAACCTTATAGTAATTTTTTTAATTTTTTCCGCGTAGTCCAACAAAAACGTAGAATCTTTGAGAACAACACCACTTGAATATCCCGAGTTATGCATTCAATTGTTTGAAGGATCTACTTCAACTGGCGTTGATAGTTGGGGTCCATCTTCTACACTTCCGCGTGACTCTGAAGAGGTGTTTGATGACAATGAATATGAGGACATTGATGACAATGAAATGCCACTTGTGGTTAGTCAAAGGAACAAAACAACACCACCAAGTCAAGGTGGTAGTGAAGAGTTTTCAGAACGGTCAGCTAAAAGAAAATCATCGAGTCAAGGTGTTAGTGATGAGTCACCAATTCGACCCAAAAAAGGAAAAGCCAAAGAAACATTCAAATCAAAGGTCTTGGAAGTTGGGAATAGTATTACCAAGGTGGCAAATATGATGCTTGAGAAACACAATGATATGAATCAATGCTTGCAGAAGTTGAAGACATTAGGATGGGGACCAACAGATGCAAGGTTCAAGACGTCGCTTTTGTTATTTGGTGAGAGTGCTGATATGAGGAAGGTGTTTCTTGGACTTGAAGAAGAACATTGTGAGCTATGGGTTAAGATGGCAGGAGCGAAGTATGGAATGTTTGGATTTTAGGTTTGTGGATGTCTTTTAGGATTTATGATATGGATGATGTCTTTTGGGTTTTATATTTTGGTATGATGTCTTTTTGGATGATATATTTTGGGATGTTGTCTTTTTCTTTTGAGATGTCTTTTGGATGATATATTTTGGGATCATGTTTATGATATGAAATGATATTTGGATTACATGTTAAATGAATGTTATTTGGATCACATATTTATTGAATGTTATTTATATGTTTTGATAATATTGGATGACAGGTAGCTATGGATTCCGATGACGAGGATATTGTAACTTTCCTTTTTCTTTGTTGGCATTGGCTAGTATTATTGTCAACAATGAATGAAGGTGTAAGAGATCTGAATTCGGCATTGACTGGTCATGAATACACACAAGAATTGTTGCATGGCTCTTCTACACAATGTCTTGAGATGATGCGCATGTCACGCGATGCGTATGTACTATTGTGCAATCATTTTAACCAAAGAAATTGGTTGCATAGTAGTAGGTCAATAACATTTCAAGAAAAGATGGCTATGTTTCTGATTACTATAGGACATAACGAGCGTATGCGAATGGTTAAGCGGAGGTTTCAACATTCGACAGAAACAATTCATAGATGTTTTCACGAGGTTCTAAATGCAATGATGAATTTTGCAAGAGAAGTTATAGTTCCAACATCTTCTAATCCAATTGCAGATGCTTCAGACCGACATAGAAAGCTAAAACAAGTATTTCCTGGAACAATAGGTGCATTAGATGGAACTCTAGTACATGCAATCGTACCTTCCGATCAACAGAATCGTTATAGGGGCAGAGGGAAAGGCGATTGCTTTCAAAATGTCTTGGGAATCTGTAATTTTGATATGATATTCACCTTCGTATGGGCTGGATGGGAGGGCATAGCACATGATTCACGAGTTTTGAAAGAAGTTGCCTTTAATCCGACTTCTGGCTTTCCTTTCCCCCCACCAGGTTTTTAAACAAAAATCCCCTAACTTTGATGTAATTGATTATCTATTTTTTTTTTGTGTAATACTTACGATACTAACGTTTACAGGTAAATATTACCTTTGCGACGCTGCATACACCAACACTTGTGGGTTTATGGCTCCTTACCGTAATACAAGATACTGGTTAGCTGATTTTCGACGACAACGTGCATTGACAAAGGAAGAAAAATTCAACCATGCTCACGCACAACTCCGAAATGTTATTGAGCGCGCATATGGTGTTTTGAAGGCAAGATTCCCTATCCTAAAACAAATGGCCCCTTTTCCATTCAAAATACAAAGAGACATAGTGATTGCTTGTTTTGCAATCCATAACTTTATAAGGAAATGGAATATTCATGATCAGTTATTTATGGAATGTGACGAGGATACTTTGTTTGCAAATTCACAAGACGAGGAAAATCATACTCAATCGGTTCACGACATGGAATGGGGTTCACAAAGCATTGAGGGTATGGCTATTTTACGTGACGAGATAGCGACTCAACTAATGTCAAACAATTAATTTGTATTTGGATTATTATGCTTTTTTGGATTTGTAAGGATTTATGTGTAATTTGGATTTTCTATGATGGTTTGTATTTTTTTTCTTTAATAACTGCTAATTATTTAGGATTCTGACCAAACAGATATATTTCATTCAGAGATCAAACCAAACAGCACTTAACTGATTCAGAATCCCTTATTCTTAACTGATTCAGAATCTCTTATTCTTAATAATTCAGCACTTATGCTTCAGTTTCTACCAAACAGCCCCTAATAGAGGGGGAGGCTCTCCAACACCGCCTTGGCAAGCACTACAGCATATTTTTAATCAAATTTTATTATTGTCAAACTCTGAAACTTGATAAAAAAAAAGACTGGCTTTGTTACTAGACTTTATTACTAGACTGATGCCTAAGTGGCAGGCAAGTTAATGTCAATTGGATGGATTGTTTTGATTCTTGGTTGGGTGAGACACTATTTTTATAATCTGTTTGAATAATTGCATTAATTCTTTGAGGGGCCATGTGTTGGTTTGAAAAAGGACTTCCCAACCAACTCCTTTGAAAAGTCTTGTTATGAGTAGATGCTAGGATTTTTACAAGTGCCGATAACTCATATAAATAATATGAATCGGATTAATAGATGAAACAAATGGAATTCACATAAACATTAAACAATATGAATGGAAAAAATATAAATTATAAGTGTACCTTTAATTTAAAAAAAAGAAAGAAAAAAAAACTTTTAATATCTACCATGTGTACTATGAGACTTTAAATTTGATATTTTTAATAATCGATAACTCACCATCTAAATACTAAATGTATCATGTCATTCAAACTTTTTATAGCATGGGTATAAATGTATAATCAGTGAGTGTAAGCACAATAATGTGTGTCTATGTAATGTCATCATCTATCTTTACTTTTATAGGTGGGTAATTGCTCAGGATCCTCCGGTCTTTTTGAGGCCTGAAATTTAAAAAAAAGTTAATTTTTTTTTTTAAATTTCTATAGTTAAGGGGCCTTCTAGTAATTATAATAATCAAGGGGAACAAGCTACTAAGCTTAAGGGTCTTGTAACTTAAATAAAAAAGTTAGAAAAAAACTTTTGGGGGACAATTTCTTCAATTCTTCTTATAGCCTTCCTTCCTGAAAGTCTCGAACCCAAAAATGACTCAAGGGCACTGCTGCTGAAGTGTTAGGGGTGGACAATTGTTGTTCAAACTTTAAAGAAGGGACATATTTCAAATAAAAAAAAGTGATTGGTGCTAGACAGTAACCATTTTTCTCACATACTCTCTAACCATTGTTAATTTCTTGAAGTTAGGGTTAGAACTATGATTTTGAAATTTGGTGATAGTTAGGTATTTTTGATGAATTTAGAAATAAGGGTTCTTGGTGTTCAATTCAGGAAAGATGACCAATTTGAAAAAATAATAATTTTGTTGTTTTGGACTTGTAACATTGATACACTATTTTAAATACTTTATCAATTTGATGACCCTTGTTATATTTTAGGTCAAAAAGTAGGAAATGTTTAGTGTCGAAAGATTTAGGATTTCAGATCAGACTCACATATACCACCTACTGATGTATATGGTTCGATTTGGACCTATTAAATCTCAAGAAAAAAAAAACATATCAATTTGACATTTAAAAAAAAAAGAATAGTGTTCTAAACGAAAATGGTTTCATTCGGATTTGAACGTAAAAATCTCAAGACAAACAACAAATAATTTCCAATTTGGCACTTTACAAAACCAAAAAAAATAAAAATAATAGTGTTGTAAAGTGTAAACCAAAATGGTTTCATTCCGTTGTCAACCACAACCACCCAAAGTCAGGTCTCCCGAATCAACTTTTCATTAATTTCAAAAGAAAAAAAGTTAACATATAACTAAACTAAATAAAAATTTATGAAAAATCACATTTCTCCTTTGCGTTGACTATTTTTAAAATTTCACGCTTTGTTGCCTCTAGATTATCGATTTTGAAAAGTAAGAAGTTTCTAGTTCCGTGTATTTCACTCTCCATATGTGTTGACCTAACTAAAACATAAACACCTTAATACAACTAAATTTACGACCCTCTTAAGCTTTAGACTTTATGTAAAAGATAATTAACCTTAAGTGCTTATCTTTTTTGAAAAACATTTAAAAATTTCTAGAAGAAAGTCCCTATAACCTACATCGTATCTGAGTTTTTAAACTCATATCTCTTGATTAAAAACTATTTCCTTACGAAAACCTTATATATTTACTACTACGTATAACATTTGACATCTCTAGAAGGATAGACTTATGTTAAATAGTGTACTCTTTAATATAAAGATAATAAGTTTTAATTGATGAATTTATCTATAAAATCACGAACAACAACAACAACAAATGTACCCAGTAAATCCCACAAATAGCATTGAAATACTATTAGCTGGGTCTGGGAGTGTTAGATGTAGGCAAACCTTACCGCTACCATCATGGATAGAGAGACTGTTTTCAGAGAGACCCCCAGCTCCGAAACACAAGGAAACTAAATATCGGAACCCGAGAAGGGTGCGGAGGGAAAGCAAAATATATATATCATTATAAATAAATAAAAATAAAAATAAAAACTAATATACATACAGGAATCTAAAAGTAATAAAAATAACAGTAAACATAAAAAATAGATACATAGATAAACACAAATATATAAAATTAATATGAATACAAATACAATTAAATTAAATAGAAAAATAAAATCAAAATAAATCAAATAAATATGTAGATAACTAGATACTTGATGAGAAAAAAAATAAAAAAAAAATTAAAAATAGTAAATAAATAAATAAAATAAAAATATATAAAATAAAAAAGTGAAAAGGTAGAAAAAGTAAAAGAAGGAAAAGAAATAAAAATAAAATTAAACTAAAATAATAATAATGATAAAATAAAGTAACATAAATTTCCTATTATTCCTTAGTCTTAATCCTATGTCTCCACGAAACCCTATCATCGACCATATCTCAGAGAAGTGCAAATCAATTACATCAAGCCTAATACACTCATCCCAAGTCATTTTCAGTCAATCTCTCCCTCTCCACCCCTCAACAAAGATGCTATCAACCGAGCGAACTGGCGTCGACGCATGCCTTCTCCTCACATGCCCAAACCATCTCAATCTTCCTTCCCGTATCTTCTCTCCGATATTCACCACCGTGAATCTTTCCTTGAAGACCTTATTTCAAATTCGGTCCAATCGAGTGTGACCGCCCATCCACCTTAGCATCCTCATCTAAGCCACTTCCAGCATACGCACCTGAGTCTTCTTGATAGCCCAACATTCAGATCCATAAAGCATTGCCGGTCTGACAACAACCTTATAGAATTTTCCTTTCAGCCTAGTTGGGAACCTCCTGTCGCAAAGTACACCCTTGGCCGCCTGCCAACGACACCAACCCACTCTGATGCGGTTGGCCACATCCTTATCAATACCCCCACCCCCATCATTTTGGACAAATGAGCCTAAGTACTTAAACTTATTAACGGGCGGAACTGCATGGCCATCAATAATAATTTGGACATCCTCCATGTTGCTCGAAATACTGAAGTCACTGTGGAGGTACTCTGTCTTTGAACGGCTAATCCTCATGCCTTTAGATTCCAAAGCAGCTCTCCACTCCTCCCACTTTTCGTTCAAGCGTTGTTTACTTTCCGCGACCAGCACTATATCATCAGCGAAAAACATGCACCATGGGACAACCTCCTGGATTAACTTGGACACCTCGTCCATTACTACTACAAAGAGAAAAGGGCTCAATGCAGACCTCTTATATATTATAAAAGTGTTAAACTTTTATAAAACCATAGAACAAATTTATAAAAAACTAATCACCTACACTTGAATACTTGGATGAATGTGAGCTTGACAACACATGATTAACCAAGGGTTATTTACTCTTAATTTGGGTATAAAAGGGAGACCACCCTTACACTTGGTTCCCCCACACCCAACACAAACACTCAAACTCTCTCCCTCTCCCTCTTTGGTTCGGCCAAGAACCACCATCCACCACCGAGCCGCCGCCGCAGCTCCACCGCCGAAACCACCACAGCCGCCGGAGGCCACCACCAAGCCGTCACCGAACCACCGCCACCTTCACCCGATTTCCCTCTCTTCTTTTGTGAGTATTCTAATTCATATTTTTACCCATTTTCACCCATCTTGAAACCTCCAAGTCTTAACACCCACACTAAAACAACCAAGTTTTTGAATGCTTGTAGTTTGTTTGATCAACTAACAAAACTCTCTTCTTTACCTCTTTTCTTCCAATATCAAACACCCTTTTTGGTGTCTTTGTGACTTAAAATAGCCAAAGGGTGTGGTGAAACACACTTGTGAAATATAAAAGAAAGTAATAAGTGTGCACCAAGATTCTTGTGTTTATGAAATATTGATTTCATAGTTAGTTGGTTTAACAAAACTCAAGCCTCTTCAAACTTAATAAAAATCATAAATGATAAATAACTAAGATGATAAAAATGATTATATGCTTGTATGTCCTAACACATGTAAAGTGTTAGTTGATTTTATTTAATTAATGTCCTAACATGAAAGTGTTAGTTGATTGTTAATTTATTTAAAAGTCCTAACATAAAAATGTTAGTTGATTGCCTTTTATTTAAATAAAGTCCTAACATAAAGTGTTAGTTGATTGTTTTATATTAAAAGTTTTAATCATTTAAGTACTTGTTACTAAAATAGAGATTTTCTATAGAAAGACAATTGTAGAAATAAATATTTTTATAAAAGACTTTTATAAAAATAATCAAAAGACAAGCAATTGACTTTAAATATTTTTATGAACTTTTATTATTACTTTGATGGAATCAAAATAATCAAAAAGGTAAATACGTTGCGTAGTAATAAAACCGGGACCATACGGCAATATACGCAAAAACGTAAATGTTTAAAATCTCCAAACAATTACCTATCATGTTTTATTAAAACAATCCAAAAGTTTATGATAAAAGTTTATTTATCATAAACTTTTATAAATTCAAGCATCGCCGAGTAATATTTTTTTAGAACAATGTTTTAAAAAGAAATGAATATTTCATACAAGTAAAATACTAAACGATTTCGAGAAATTAAAATGATTAAATGTTGTGATCTATGATTTAAAAACTTTAAATAATTATTTATTTGACTAATAATTATTTACAAAAAGATTTAAATTATGATTTATTCACCAAGAATTGTTAATGATAATTATTTAAAAATAATTATAACTTGCATGATTAACAAACCAAACATATAATTATTTAATAATTATATGAACTCATGAAAATAATAATAAGGGAAAAAGACGAAACTAGCCGGGTTGACCACGGTTGGACGAGAATAGCCGGCTGCACGGTCGTCCTAGCCGCTCAACCACGGTCGGACGACCGTGAGTTTTCACCAAATCAATATTTGACACGTATATTGTTTTGACGGTCGCCCAACGGTGCGACTGGTCGGCACGACCGTCAAAACATTCTATCTGCGACGGTCGGCTCGACCGTCTGACACAGTGTTGGGGGCGCCACGACCGTTAAATTATTTTTTTTTTTAATTCGAAAAAACAAATTTTAGATGGCCGTCCGACCGTGGGGGAACACGGTCGCGGTCGGAGAAACCACAGTCGTCCGACCGTTTAAGCAAGAATTTTTTTTTAAATTTTAAACAATTAAAATGATTTTTATTTTTATTTTTATAAACAAACAATAATATATAATATATAATATTCTCATTTTTACACCTATAAATACCATACAAACTTCACACATTTTTCCAATTTGATAGAGTTGAATACCTCCTCCTATTTATAGAGTTGAAATAAAGTGAGTAAAAAATAAAAAAAATTAAATTTTGTTTAAAAAAATTATAAAAAAATAGAAAAATACACACGGTCGGACGACTGTAGAAACAGTCGTCGACGACCATATATACCGCGACCGTAGAAAAAATGGTTTTATAAATTAAAAAAATAGATATATTCCGTGGTCGGGGCGCCTCCGACAACCGTGTCAGACGGGCGGACCGACCGTGGCAGTAGGAATGTCGGAACGGTCGTTGGGGCCCGGAGAACGGTCGGACGACCTTGAACAAGGGCTTGTCCGACCGTGGAATGATGAGGTGGCGTATTTTTATTGGTTCTTTGGCACGGTCGGACGACCGTTGATGGACGGTCCTAGGCGACCGTGTAACCGGCCATTCTCGTCTTTTTTTTTTAAAGTGTGGACATTCTCGTCCAACCGTGGTCAACACGGCTAGTTTCGTCTTTTTCCCTAATAATAAACATTATTATTTTTAACTCAATATTTAGGACTTGATTAAACTACTAAATGTTTAACCCTTTGTATTTATTGAACATAAATATAAACCATCATGAAAGTATTTATATAATAAATACTAACTAACGGGTTTTCAAACAAATACAAACGGGATCAAGATGTCAAGACTTGACCGGTATCACTTGGGTGACTTATGTTACTCAAATGATTGTAGACCTTATGCAAATGTCTTATTATTTATTTAGGGTATTACTTGCTACCGCTACTTCACTGTCTATACTTCACTGTCTATACTTCATATCTGCTGAATCTGTGAGTTTCACGACCCCTTTTCTTTTAACTGTTTTATACTTTGGGGGAGAAATCATGAAATCTGATAAATGCTTTTACTTAATATTATGGTTTATCTGTTAGCCGTATGACTACTTGTTCTCTTACTGATTGCCTAATTTGGTACATTATCGTTATAAACGTTTGTACAACCGTATCCAACCATTAATTGATTTCAATTAGTTCTGTACGAAACGATAGCTAATGAATAGAACTATTTGGGTTGACAACCCTGTCCTAACTGGTAGCTCCAGTTCTGACTCCGGATTGTCTGGGGGTACACGTCAGTTATTTTGCTCTGTTCAGCATCTCTCGGGCGAGATGCTATGGGTGGGTAAACCGTTAGTATTTGAAATCAAGGTTCAGGTGAGTTCATACAACCACAACGGTAAACCAATGTAATATTTAAGTATACTGAAACTGTTTTACCAACTTTAAACGTAGAGTCATAAACCTGTGAACCTCACCAACTTTATGTTGACCTTTTAACCTCATGATTTCTTAGGTAATTGAAGCAAACCTTCGGAGGACATGCAAATGGGGTTTAATCATGCTATCAGACCTGCTCTTGGAGTCATAGTCCCAACCTATCCAAATAAACCGTTTTATGTTTTAATATTAATTTAGACTTTATGTTTTCCAAAATGTAAGCCATTATCATTTCCACTATCTTTCCGCTGCCATTGAAATAACGTAATGTTTTATGAAGTTTAAATTTATTAGATATTGTTCTATGTATCCTCGACTATGATTCCATTCTCGTTCACACCCGATACCGTTGACCGGGGTGTGACACTTCTACTTTCCTGTACCGATGCTGATTAAGGGGGAGGGGGGGGGGGGGTTAGATACATGTCGTTTAACCTAGGTATACCGTGTCTACAACGGGGAGTAACCCTCTCTTCTAGTCATCCAAGGGTCAACCGAATATTTCTAGATCAAGTGTTGAAGCCAAGTATGGAGGAGGTTCAAAGGGTCGTGGCCGAAATATGCTGGATTAGAAACCCACTGATGGAAATTCATCAACCTCCTACCAAAGCCATATTGGTTTATTGTGACAACATTAGGGCAGTCTATCTATCTGGAAATCTCGTTCAACATCAACGTACAAAACACGTTGAAATGGATATTCACTTTGTTTGTGAAAAAATAACACATGGTGACGTTTGAGTCCTACATACTGAAATCCGATTTTAAATAATTAGCATTTTTACGAGCGGCCCACCACAAGTTCTCTTTGATGATTTTCGGGAATCTTGTGTGAATATTTATATTAGTTATTAGTTTAGTGAGTATATATTGTAATTCAATAAATAGCAAATTCTAAATAAAAAAATAGATAGAGATAGAATTGTATTATAGATAAGGGGTATGTTTAATGAGAAATATCGAACAATTCCATAAACTCTATTATTAACTCTGAAATTTTTGATGAGTTCTAGTGCAATGATATGAGATATGACGGATCAAGCTCGGGCCTCTTTGAGGCTTTGGGTTCATATCTCGATTCCAGTGGGGTTTCACCACAGTGGTGTGGGTTTCCTCCTGGTTTGGGCAATCAATGGGTGGTGGGAGTACCAATGAGCCGGTATTTCGGAGCGTATCGTTCAATCGACTCAGCCTTCCCCCCCCCCCCCCCCCCCCAAATAATAAATAATAATAATAAATATTATTTAATTAAATGTAATTTATAATTGTTTTTATTTGAATTATTATAAAACTTTAATCACATGGGTTAGTTCTATCACCTGCTACCTTCACCATGAATCCTTTGTCCACATCATAATCTTTTGACAAAGACCTAACCATCGCTTTATTTGTTGACTGGCATCTCATCTCATGTTTTGATAAACAAAATTCATTCATAAAAAATAGTTTTACTTGCAACAAATTAAAAGATATGCTTTTTTTAGATCGATTTACACATATATATTTTTTTCTATAAACTAATAAGTAATTGGATTTTGAAATATCTACGCTGATATATAAAAGAATGTTAGAAGTGTTAGATGTTAATTGGGGTTATAAGATATCTAAACCGTCAAGTTTTGTTAAAAAACATTTAATTAAAAAATTAAAGAAGTCTAATGAGGCATATTGTTACTTGTCCTCTTTGAAGGGGTAACCTTTCATCCGGGAATCCACCGAACCAACAAGGTTTGGTCTTTGAAGAACCAACTAACATATATAACATGTTAAGTCAGGAGGTTTTGTTACCTATGGTGAGTTTTCTCTTTAGATTGGTCTTCGAGTCCTATACTCGAAGAATGAAGATGAATGGGTGATGTTAGTGGCCATCAGTGATTCACATTTGCTGTAAAAAAAAAAAACTAACACATATAACATTTGGAGCTATGTGCTAGGATTAATATGCCTCTAAGAAAACAAATTAAGATATCTATCCTGGTGAGTGGGACATTGGCCGGTATGACAAAGATATATAATAATGCTCGATCTACAGTACCACTCATTTAATTTATTCGCGATTGTGTGTCACATACTCATCATGTTGTTATAAAACTAATATAATAATCTTAATCTACAACCCTTTTTATAACAATCAATTTACATACGCCATATATCTATTGATCTATTCTTCAATGTATATGTTATTTTTATTCAGAAAATGAGTTTAACCGGAACCTCATTTTAACATGTTAGTATATATCATACACGTCCTTTTATATAGAACCTATAACTATAACTGACCTTTATATAGGGGTGTGTGTGCTACAACTTATAAGAATACACTCTTTTATATTATCCAAACATCTTTAATACGGGTTGTATTATATACCAGTATACCATATTCGTTTTTTATCATATTATACAATGCTCGTAGTATTGTAAAAAACTATAATTGTTAATTCTACTTTTTAAAATTATTTGTCATGACAGTATGACACACAAGTAGGATTATTAATATTATTATATGATACAAGACCAATGTTGATTATTAAAGTGTCGCAATAAAAAAATTTAAACCTACTATCACTATGTCACCCGTTATTTATACCTGCCAGATAGCATCAGTCCAAAAAGAGAAACCTTTACAAAAAAAAAAAGAAAAAAAAGAAAAAGAAAAGGGACCGACACTTGGACGGACTACTTACTGCCAATTATCATCAAATAAAATCAAATTAATGAATCACCGTATCGGCGGGAGGGGAGTTTGAGTTTCAGATGGCCGTCGTTGATCAGCAGCAGTTCTGTAGATCAGTTCAGGCGGGACTGTCTATATCTAAACGGATATCATACGGAAAAGACACGGCTGGTTCAACCACGACTGCTCCAAAGGCCCTCCACTCCATGAACAAGTCGTCCTGCTTGTCGACGTCATCTTCTTCGGCCTCCTTGTCTTTGCGGTCGACGGAGAATCATCTTCCGACGGCACCGATGGTTTACGCGGTGATAACAGACCCTTCTGTCGTGGACAATCCGGAGATATGTAGCTACCAGCCGCATGTGTACGGACATTGTGACCCACCGGCGTTGGTTCCGCTGCATATGCATGGAATTACCCTGGAAATAGACTGTTATTTGGACACCGCCTTCCTCACGGTTACAGGAACCTGGCGTCTCCACTGCGTAGCGTCAAGCGCACGCTGCGACTGCACAATCGCGATTCCCATGGCCATGGGGGCTCACCAGGTAGAGGTAGGTAATTACTTTAAAATAATTAATCTACGTACTTTGTTCACTTAATTAATTTCCATGCCATTAATTTCAATCTGTTATACCATACCGGCCATTTATTATTATTATTATTATTATTATTATTGT
This sequence comes from Deinandra increscens subsp. villosa, assembly GCA_039602395.1. Classification (NCBI taxonomy): domain Eukaryota; kingdom Viridiplantae; phylum Streptophyta; class Magnoliopsida; order Asterales; family Asteraceae; genus Deinandra; species Deinandra increscens. Next base: position 369,025 of record JBCNJP010000015.1, on the reverse strand, counting down.
TATTACCACCACCACTACTACTACTATCTCGTATACCCCCTTTGCTTTACTGTTGCTAAAATGGAATTGATCGATCGATTTGACAGCACAGCTTTTCATCCCCAAAATTACGGGTTTTTGTTAAATTGACTTTGAAGCAGCACGCTTGCTTCATCCGTCCCCAATATTTATATATATATTTAACATTTAATTTATTGGGATTACCGTTTGTTTGTTTGTTTTTAATTTTTTTAATTTTTTCATTAGTTTTGTTTTAGTTCTGAGAAGAACATGGTTTGGCTGTTAACAGGGTTCAGTACTAGGTATTGAGGTGGAGACCCCTAGAAGATCATATTCTACTCAGTACATAGCTCCTCCACAAACTGCTGCTGCTGCTGCTGATGATCTAGAAGTAGTAACCAAGACAAATAATAACAAAAATATAATAAATGATAATAATAACGGGTTTCTAATGAAAGGCAACACATACATGTTCAAAATTTCCCAGGTTTCAACAACTTCTTATGACTTACTTATCTATAGATAGTATCATGCATCATTTGAAAACTTTTCTTTAATTAATTCTCGATCAGGTTGATGGAGGATCAGATATCCATGTTAAGTTTAGATGGTCTCAAAAATTGGTGTACCAAAATAACGACTTCTCTCTTAGTGTGCCTTTCACTTTTCCGGCTCATGTTGTCCCAGTAGTGAAGCCAAATTCTATCAAGGAAAAAGTGTTGTTAAATGTTTACTCCGGTACAAGTAATCAGATCGTCTGCAATATTTCTTCTCATCCTTTAAAGGTATATAATACATATATATGCTACTAATTTAACGAAACTTTAGCTTTGCATTTTATAATCTTTACCTACATTTTTTTACTAATTGTAACAGCCAAAGTCACATTTTGACATTTCGTTACCTATTAAAGGACATCTTCAACCGGTAGGCTCACGGTTTTTTTGGCTGATTTTCAAAGAATATTGATATTGGATCTTATCTGTCATTGATTTTAGTGTATGTGTATATGCCACATGGTATCTTATGGCATATACACATACACTAAAATCAATGACAAATAAGATCCAATATCAGTATTCTTTGAAAATCAGCCAAAAAAAATAAATAAATAAACTGTGAGCCTACCGGTTGAAGATGTCCTTTAATAGGTAACAAAATGTCAAAATGTGACTTTGGCTGTTACAATTAGTAAAAAAATGTAGGTAAATATCAAGTATCAGACAATTCTAAGTTTTTAGCCCTGTTTTTGCAGTGATTAATCTTCATTTTAAAGATTAAAAAAACGGGGAATTGTTTTTACAAAGTTGGTTTTTTTTATATGACAAAGTAATTTTAAAAGAAATATTTGAATTCAGAAATTGAGGCTCATTGTACCGAACTACTTGGAAAAATTTACAATGTAAACTTGAAAATAGTCCCAAGCCATTTCAAGAATTCATGGTGGGAAAAGACAAATAAGGACATGCGCCAATCTCTTGAAGCACTTGCTTATGTAATTGTACTGTTAAGAAAATGGAATTACAGAAATAATGTGTGTCTAAGCTGTAAAATGAGGTCGGTTGCCAAAATTGGTAGTGGTAAGTTGGCTTCTAGTTTGTGCCTAATTATAAACTTGTTTGCTAAAATTGGTAGATAGTATAAAGTTGGCTTCTTTTCATGCAGTTTTCTCTACTTTATATCATATTGATTTTGATTTTTGTTTGATCCCATCCTTTTCTATTTTCTTGAAAGGAAACTAGACGACAGGCTGGTGAATTAGGCTTCTCATACGAGGAAAATGTCCAGAAATGGTCCAGTCAAGACTTCTATTTTTCTTTCTCTGTAAGGTCTCCTATATTTCTGCTCTATCAAAAAGGCGTAAATATGCAAATATGCTTTATTAACTAACATACCTTTATAGGCCTGTGAAGATGATATCTTTGCTGGTGTCCTACTGCAGTCTCCATCTTTACGGGATTATGATCAGAGAGAGATGTTTTGCTTTTATCTTTTTCCTGGCAATAACAAAAATGTTAAGGTTAGTGGAAATGTTTTTTTTTTGTACTTTAACATTTAAGAATAAATCTAACAAATAGGGGGTGTTTGGGATTGCTTATTTTGAATGTGATTATCTCCTAGCAGACGCCATAAAGCAGGAACCTAGCTAGTTGCTTATTTCAAACTACTCTAAAATAAGCAGATAAGCAGGACTTATCCAAACACTCCAAATTGCTCATTCTCTTTCGATTAACACAATAAGCAGTACTTATCCAAAGTGTTTATTTGTTTTTTTTTATAACGCACATATGTTGTTTTTTAATGCAATCTCAAACACCCAGTAAGGAGTCTGAAATAAGTAGGTACCAAGCTGCTTATCTACTCTAAAGTAAGCAGATAAGCAGGTACCATCTAAACACTCATTACGGTTAAAAAAAAACAGAATAAGGAGTTAAAAAAAAACCAATCGTAGAAGCTAACTCATTTGCATGTTTAATTTGCACTTGCATAGCCTTTGAAAAAGGAAGTGGTATTTCTAGTAGACATAAGCGCAAGCATGCAAGATGATCCTCTTGAGAAATCAAAAGATGCATTGATTGGTTGCCTTTCAGAGCTTAATCAAGAAGATTCTTTTAACATCATTGCCTTCAATGAAGATATTCAGTTATTCTCATCTTCATTGGAATTAGCAACAAATGAAGCAATTACAAACGCAACTAAATGGATGAACAAAAATCTTGTTGCTGAAGGAGGCACAAACCTCCTTATTCCCTTGAAACAGGTATTTTTCATCTCTTCATGTGTTCTAATCCTACTTTGGAGCCAAAGATTGTATTCGAATGGGCAAACTGCATGAGAAGGAAATGAAGTTCACATTTTTTCCTCAGATTTAGCAACCTGACTAAAATTAGGCACAAAATAGAAACTAACAAATACTAACCATCCATTTTAGCAAAATCCGTTATAATTTGTAAATTGATTCCCATAAGCTTTTATGTTTGAATAGTTAATTATCTCCTCAAGGAGGAAATTGATAGCCTTTAAGATAAGAGACTCAAACTGAATCATTGATGACCATTATTTCCTATTCCCTTTATGAATGTTTATTTTTGCTATTCCACATCTGAATGAATGACTACATTTTTGATGATCATAATATCCAGGCAGTGGATATGGTTGGTAAAACTGGTGAATCTATTCCTCTCACTTTCCTCATTACTGACGGAGCTGTTCAAGATGAAAAAGATATTTGTAATATAATCAAAGATCACCTTATGGATGGAGGAATTAACTGTCCTCGAATTTGCACATTTGGCATAGGTGAGGCCTTTTCTTTTTAGGAGTTGCTTGGGATTGCTTATTTGTACAACTTGTTTGCTTATTGTGTTCTCTAAAAGCTGAAAAACACTTTTCAGTAGTTGCCCCCCCCCCCCTCTCTTCATAAATTATACGTCACAGGTGGCATAGGTGAGGCCTTTTCTTTTTAGGAGCTGTTTGGGATTGCTTATTATACAACTTGTTTGCTTATTTTGTTCTCTGAAAGCTGAAAAACACTTTTGAGCAGCCCACCCCCGCGCTTCGATTTTCTGCTTCTTTTTTCTTCCCTGCCTCTCACGATGTCTACCAAAGATGAAGCTGTCTCAACTCCTCTGTGAAACATCTTCACACTGTCTACACAGTCACCAACATTCAAACTCGTGTTCGTGTTTTGGATGGCATTAAGGTGACCTATGCCACCTGGGTTAACTACTATTTCGCCTTCACTGCCATGGCCATGATGTGCTTCCTCACATTGATGGCACTGCACCACCTGTGAAATCTGACTAAGAATATCATTCTTGGTCCAAGATTGACTCAATCGTCCTTCAATGGATCTACAGAACCTTGTCGGACGACATCTTAGGCCGTGTTCTACAACTGGAATCATGTCTCAAAGAGATATTCCACAACACCAAAGGTTCACATGCTGCTGCATTTGACCACGAGTTTCGCGAACCTAACTCTTCGTGCCATGCCCAATCTGGATGCCTACCGTCAGCGTCTCAAGGAGCTTGCTAACCAACTGGGTGACGTGGACAACCACGTCATCGAACCAACGACTGGTGTTACAACTAGTTCGTGGCCTCCCCCCCCCCCCCCCCCGAGTTTGATGTCGTTAGAAGTTACATTATTCTGATGGTCCCCACCTGGGAAGCAGCTCGTAGTATGCTCCAACTTGAGGTTCAACATCAGAATGCTCGTGAACTTCTTTCTGGCCCCAACTCTGCCCTTGCACTAGCAGCATTGCCACCCGTGGTCCACCCACGACTGTAACGATCGCCTGTCTCAGTAATAACGGCGCACCAGCAGTGGACCATCTGCCACCCTGCCCCCACCAACAGCCGTGACATTCTGCCCCTCCGAGCAGCCTATCAGCAAGTTGTAGCAGAGTTCCAGCCCCTACTCAGGCCCAATGCCATGCCTCCTATGGCCCAGTTTTGGAATCTTTCGTAGGCTACTGTTCCACCCTGCGTATACCAACTTAGTAGGGTTGGGCAACCCTTAGTTACACCCCCGTCTCACCATCTAGCCAGCCTAATACAGCAGCTCTGAACCTTTTGATCATCCTACACAACTTGGCGTTGCTTTTCAGGCTATGACTCTTGACCCAAGTGAGGGACAATGGGTTATGGACTCTGGAGCAACCGAACATCTCACTTCTAACCCAGTGACTATTCAAATTCCTTGTGTTAATTCTGTCATACATACATTTGTTGGTAATGGAAACAGGGTGTCGGTTCTTGGTTCATGTCACACCACCATCACCTACCCTTCTAAAGCCATTCACCTTAAAAAAATCGTTACACACCTAACATTGTTAAAAATCTCATACCTGTACGTAAATTCACTAGTGACAATTGTCTTTCTGTCTCTTTTGATCCTCTTGGTTTCTTTGTCAAGGACCTTAACGCTAGGAAGCTTCTGAGCTGCCACAATAGTACCGGTCCTCTATACTCCTTCAATAATTAAGCCCTTGCTCCCGCTGCTACTTTCCTTGCTTCCTCACTTCCAGATAAATGGCATGATCCTTTGGGCCATCTCGGCCATCATGATTTTAATTTTCTTATTTCCCGTAATTATATTCCTTGTAATAAACTTCAAAGTACTTTTGTTTCAATTCGTGCGAGTTAGCAAAACACAAATGCTTACCTTTTGATTTATCTACTTCTCATACGTTATGTCCTTTTGACTTGTTACATTGTGACTTATGGACATCGCCATTGTCAGGCAAAGCTGGTTTTAAATATTACATGGTCCTCATAGATGACCACATCCAATTTACATGGGCCTTTCCCCTCAAGTTTAAATCATAATCAGAAACGTTCACTAAATTTTCCCAATTTCACGCGTATTCAAACCCAATTCAATAAAATCAAAAAACACTTTAATGTTACATGGGCGGTGAACTCGACAATCTTTGTTTCTTACAATTTCGCCAAGACCCATGGACTCCAATTTCGCTTCTCTTGCCTTCAAACCTCCCAACCATAGTCACATGGTTTGCGGTACGCTCCAGTACGGGAACGTGGTATTGGATCACAATTCGTTAGGACCCTAAAATTCAGTAGGAGGGTGGGTAGGCTCATTTCAGTTCGCTCCGATACGGAGTACCATATAATGTGGTACGATGTACCATAATGTGTACATAAATTATAAGTTTCAATTGTTTCTCCCAAATGGCTCTTTGTTTTATCCAACACATCCCTCATTACACAATTTGCTTTATCCATTTCTCTCTATTTTTTTTCCTCTCAAAAGTGTCTCCATCAGTCTATCCACACCCATCGATATCATCCACTGTTCTTCATCCAAACTCACAAAATCATCAAACAAACTATGAAATCTCGACTTGGGACTTGATTTACACCATATGAAGTCATCGACAATTAGAATTGGAGGGAAATCAAGAGACTCTACAATTTCCAAGTCTGGTTTGATGTTCCCAGTTAGGTCGGAACATGTATAGCTGCCTTTCAATTCGCGATCCAGAGATTCAACAAGGTACACTTCAATTGAATATAAGGATCATCAATTTTAGGGCTGGAATCGCGAACTGGAGCGAACCTAGTACCCAAACGTACCGCGATTGGGCACACTCATACCAAAACGAAAAACGAGGGGAGGCTAGCGATTTGTGTAACTATGCTCCCCAAAAAATGGGAAAGCGGAACGTATAACGAAATCATGCTTTCACTTCTCACTCATGCTTCCCTTCCCTCATCTTTTTGGGTTATAGCGTTACACACCTCGGTGTACCTACACAATATTCTCCCAACAAAACTTCATAATTTCAAGTGACTCTTTTCTCTATCACAAACGTCCTACATATTCTCACCTTTAAACATTCGATTGTGCTTGTTATCTAACCCACATGGCAACCGTCCTTACAAGCTTGCACCTCATTCATCCCTTTGCATCCTTCTTAGCTATACCGCCAACTATCATGGATATCTCTGCCTTGAGCTTGCCACCGGAAAGACATTTCTCTCTCGTCATGTTACTTTTGACTAATCTCATTTTCCTTACTCTAAAACTTCTAAACCCGACTCCCTTACACATTTCAAGATCCTGATTCATTCCTCCCTACTTTCTTCGAGCCCCCCAACTCTCAACCTTGCCACCCAATTCCGCCAACCACCAACCCTTCCCCTACACCACAACCTTCTCCACCGTACAGCCCCTAACCTCCTCACACGCCACTTCCTTCCACTACTCAGCCCTCTCCAGCCCTGCCATAGTCACATACCACCATCATAACAGTGTACCACCACCACCACCAACTCCACAGTCCATTGTCGCAAACCAACCCCCCCCCCCACTCACGCCATGTTTACTCGCTCCAAAATGGGCTCCTTTAAATATGTTGTTCCTTTTAACCTCAATGTCTCCACCAATCTGCTCTACTCGCCGCTATCCACATCCCACAAAACAATGATCGAAGAATATAAAGCTTTAATAGCTAATAACACGTGGGAACTTATGCCACGACTTCTGGATGCTTTTATTATTTGGTGTATGTTGGCTTTCCGCCAAATATTTCATGCAGATGGGTCTCTACAGAGATATAAAGTCCATCTGGTGGTCAACAAGAAATCACAGCAGGTAGGCATTGATTGTGATGAGACTTAGCCAGGTGGTCAAACCCACCACTATTCATACTGTTCTTAGCCTCGCCACTTCTCGTTCTTGGCCGATACCACTAGTTGGATGTCAAGAATGCATTTTTACACGAGGATATGTACGAAACGGTTTATATGTTCTACCTCCAGGGTTTGTAGATCGTAACAACCCTAATCATGTGTGTCGGCTTAAAAAGTCATTATATCGGTTAAAACATGCCCCTCGTGCATGGTACCTCTTTTGCAACATATGTTCAAAAATGTGGGTTTAAATCCACTATTAGTGGTACTTCTCCCCTTTCATACAAAAAGGGCAACGACATGGCATATCCGTTGTTATATGTAGACGACATAATCCTAACTGCATCCTCACAAACACTCCTACATACTTTTATTCAGATGCGTTTAAAAGGAATTTGTGATGCTTGGTCTCGGGTCATTACAATATATTTTGGGCATTCAGGTGACGAAACGGAATGGTGGTCTGTTTTTGTCACAGGCCTCTTATGCAGCGGATATTCTAAAATGTGTACATATGGAAAACTGCAAACCTTGTGCACCACCGACTGATACACACTCTAAACTCTCTACATGATGGCACCTTATACCGCAGTCTTGCCGCGCTCTTGAGTACCTTACCTTTACACGGCCAGCCATTGCTTATGCCATTCAACATGTCTATTTATTCATGTACTCTCCTTGTGAACCTCATTTTACATACATGAAACGGATTCTGCACTACATTAAAGGTACTTTGGATCATGGTCTAGCCATTTTACCCTCCAAACCAACTTCCTTTGTCGCTTATTCTGATGTTGATTAAGGGGGATGCCCGGACTCGTGACGCTCGACCTCTAGCTATTGTGTGTTTCTTGATCGTCCAAGCGTCAGGCCGCTATCTGTCGTTCTAGTGCCGAGGCCGAGTACCATGGTGTCACAAACACGGTTGCCGAAACCAGTTGGTTGAGGAAAGTACTACTTGAATTACATCTTTCACTTTCTCGGGCCACTGCCGTTTACTGTGATAATATTTCGGCTATATATCTCACTCAGAATCCTTTACATCACCAACAAACCAAGCATGTGGTCCGCGGCAACTATTTGAAAGATTTTGATCCAGTCTAACCATTTGCCCTTCCACCAAGCATGTGGTCCGCGGCAACTATTTGAAAGATTTTGATCCAGTCTAACTATTTGCCCTTCCACCGGACTGCGGGGGCGTATTAGCAACATTATTTATATCGCATATATTGTATTATTTTGTGTAGTTCTTGCAAATTGTTCGTATCCTTTCCTGAGTCTTAGTTAGGGTTGTTCTTTATGTTATCAGTATATATATATTCTTGGTTATTGAATAATACGCTTCATTCAGAAATTATAGAAAATAGAGTTCTTATGTTTATCTTAGGGTGAAATAAACAGTTTGAGACTTCTTATGTTATACTGATTAGTCTTGGTCAATTCACAGTTACAAGTTTATCATTCGTGTGAATTATCTGCTTGCCTTCATAAGTGTGTCACATTTGCTACAGGAATCATTTATTTTCATTTATAGTTCTTAAAAAAATATATATTATGTGTGTTAGTATTGTGCCTTTTAAGTTATGCTTTCAAGATTCTCAGGTTCATACTGCAATCATTATTTTTTGCAAATGCTTGCACATATGGGAAGGGGATGCTATGATGCGGCATATGATGTAGGTCGGTTTGATCTACTACTAATATCTTAATTAATTATAGTTATCTTGTTAAACATAGTGTCATGTCAAATAATTGTTTTGAATTTGCGACCAGAATCAATCAGTGACAGATTGCCACGAATGCTTACTAATGCCTTATCTCCTGTACTCACAAATGTAACTCTTGATATCCTACAAAATCTTGAGTCAACCGAGGTATATTTATACTCATAAGCACTTGTTAAAGTATGCCACGCTAAAAAAAAAATATGGTTATAGCTGGTCCATGGTGCAGTCAACCCATTCATGACATTTGCCATTATTTGTTATAATCATTGCAGCTGTACCCGTTTCGTATTCCGGATTTGTTTGGAAGTCCCTTGGTTGTATCAGGTCGATACAATGGGAATTTCCCCGATATTGTTGTAGCTAGAGGTTTCATGGCTGATCAGAGCACTCGTGTGATTGATGTCAAAGTGAGGAAATCAGAGGGCATACCTTTAGACAAGGTAACACATTTCGTAGTAATTAAATTAAAAATCATTTATAATAGTATGTTGTAATGAATAAACATATAGGATAAGTGGATAGCAACATTATTACTATGAATCATCTCTACGTATAATGTTCTGTTTATTTATTCAATAAAAACAAATGTGATGGTTTTCTGAGAAAATGTGGTTATGAAGGGTACATATGAAATTTTGAACTTTAGATTGATTTTGTCATGGTGAACAAATAAGGGCGGACCCAGTGAAATAGTGTTCTATGGATCATAAAATCTTTTAAATCTACCACTTTTCAGGTCTGTGCAAGAAGGGAAATTGATACACTCACAGCACATGCATGGTTACACCAAAATACACAGCTAGAAGAAAAGGTTTGTTTATTTGTGTTTATGTTCCATCAGATATCATCGTACGTATTGCAATATATTAAGGCTGCAGAAATTCCTTTTGCAGTATTGTTTTGAAAAGGAATAATTAATACATGAACTATGAAGAATGGAATAAAACATGACTAGTTTTAAAGGTCCTTATCATAGTTTTTCCTTGTGTTCACTCTCTTCCAAGAAAGAAAGAAAGAAAACTTGACCAAGTCAGTTCTCACTAGTCTTTTAGAATCATATAGCAGATGTCTGTTTTATTTTCTTTCTTGGCATTGTGTGCTCATCATCATTTCATCACTTAACCTTAATTAACTAAACTGTTTCTATTGGTCATAGATTGCAAATACGAGCCTACAAATGGGAGTTCCTTCCGAATACACCCGCATGATTCTAGTTCAAAGTGACAAAATAAAGCTATCCCTCGATTCAGTTCTACCAGAAGAGGTACATCTTTACATAATGTTTGCAACTAATGAAACTACAATCCTAATTCAAGTACGTAATTAAAAAGCAGCCGCTGCTAAGTCAAACCTAGTATTTGTCTAATAAGTCTCACACACACTTATACTTAGTATAATATAAATTGAATTGCAGAAGTGTTGGAAGTCAGAGAATCAGAAGATGGTTGTACACCTGAGGAACATAAGTGTTGGATTTGGTAACTTGAAAGCAACAATTGATAATCTACCCCCGGGAATAGAAGTAAAAGTAAGTGAGGCTGGGGGAGTAATGAGGCAATTAGCGGCCTCCTCTTGTTGGGGCATGTTTGGTTGCAGGTGTTTGATCCAATCATGTTCTAGAATGAACGATCAATGTGCCATTGCTCTCACTCAACTATGTACCGCCCTTGCTTGTTTTCAATGCCTCGATTGCTGTTGTGAAATATGTGATTCATGTTGTGATTTGTGCCAATAAATATATATTCGCAAGGATGTTGTCAGTACGTACTACTGCTTGTATGGCTTCCAATATTCGATCTGATGTTATGATAGAAGAAAACGTACTACTCATAATTAAAGCCTGTGTGTTTGTTTGTGAAGCCTTGGACTGAAATGATCGATCTTCATGCCATGGTTGAGAATTACTTACGTACATATCCCACTTATCATTTAGTTTCATTTAATTAAATGAAACAAAGTGTTAATGGGTCACTACGTTAAGGTATCTATCTATAGTTTCCGGTTGGGTTGGTTTAGTTTAATCATTTATTTATTTTTTTTGAGAGTAGGTTTGTTGTTTCAAAAACTAGGCAACAATAAACAATAAGAATTGAATTGAGATGATATATTGCAGTGGTGGACCGGTACAGCAAGAGCAACACGAAATTAAAAGGATCATTAAGACATTGTTAACAAATTAATCTTCATAACGATGATGATGATGTTTCTGGTATAATTTATTAGTAGATTAATGGGTATATGTTTCTGTTCTAAAAAGAAAAAAAGCAAGGGTATTTTTTATTTTTTTTAATTTAGTTTAATTAGCATAGTGAAGTGAAGCGAAGTGATATGATTATGAAGAAGGGTACGGTTTCCAGTAGTTGGTAGTTCCAAGCAGCAAAAAAGTTCCATATTCCATATATGGTAAAGTTTAATAAACCAATGGCTGTATTTGTCTACCCAACGCTTCTTTCCCACACATACCTTTATTTCCACAATTGTAAATCTAATCTAGTCTAAATCTAAAATCTAAATAATAAACTAGTCAGTAGTAACTCGGTCAGTCTTTGTGCATCTCGAGTAAGAAGGAATTGAAGGGATGTTTTATATATGGACCTCCTATTGAGACACCATTATACGTCTCGTATTGGGTTATACGGGTGTATAGGAAAAGACAACCCCAAACTAACATAAAATTCAACGTTATACGTCCTAGTATAGCCCAATACACCCCCGTATTGGGGGTAATACACCCCGTATTGGTCAATATACCCCCGTATTGTTGGGGGGTAATACACCCTCGTATTGGGGGTTGTCTTTTTCCTATACACCCCGTATAGCCAAATACGGAATATATAGGGGTGTTGAATTAGATTGTAGGGGTGTCCTGTTAGGATGAACCTTTATATATATAAACAAGTCTCAATAAACTAAATATCAAGTGTGTGGGTTCTATTTCATTTTATTTTTTATAAACTAAAATTGATTTTTGATTTCTCCCCACATAAATATAAATGAACTTCATTCTCTCTCAATGAAGTTGGAACTTGAGATTATCCCACATCCATCAAATAATAAAATTCATTGGTTTTCACCTATCTATAAAATTATAACTCATAAAGAGAAAAAAAAAACAAACAAACAAAAACGATACGCCCATGTTTGAACTTGGGACCTACATTTAGAAAGAAACCCCTCCCAGGCCAGCCATCAACCACTACTCCAATCCGGATTTTCTATCTTCTCAAATTATGTATAATATATATGTATGATAGTTTTAATTTTTAAAATATACAAAACTTTTTTTATATTTCGGGCCCTTATAAAAACGAATCCTGGACGGTCGCCCATGCCAAAATGGTATGTCAACTATATAAACTTTTTTCATCCCTTACCAACTTTTTAATTTTTTGTTTCAATTTTTCTGGAAGGACACAGGGGTGACAGAATTAAACAAACCTGGCCTAATCCAATGAAATTGTGTCACCTCACTTAACACACAAATTAGCTTCAAGTAGCTTATGAGGGGCTATATGTAGATTAAGTGTGTGAAAATACATGTATTTAAAGATTAGAAAACTATATAATTTGTGATTAATAAGAAAAGATTTGACAATTACATCTTTTAGAATAAAAAAAATCAAAATTATTGGTTTAAATTTGATATGTTTGACATTTTTCAATCAATTATAAGAGTATTCACAGCCCGTACCCTATCTCCATCCTTATAGTTTAATTAAAGACACTATATTTCTTTCTCATTTTTAATTGGATAATATTTTTTATACATTTATCATTATCTTTTTTGTCTCTTTCACTCATAACCACTTTAAAAGAAATATAAAAAAAGATAGGCAATAATCAGTTTGTTATCAAATATAGAGATGAACAATAATTTTTTCTTCTTCATTCACTCACAATCACTCACAACCAAACCTCAAATATTAGGGACGACATTCACACAAATATAGGGAACTAGTTGTGAGTGATCTAAGTAAATTATTGTGATTGTGACAAGTGGACAAAACTTAAGTAAACACTCCTAGAAAAAAAAAGTCATATGACAACCAAGTTAGTTCATTTATTATAATGTAAAAATAAAGATTTTATGTCTATTTATATTATAATTGTTATTTAAAACAATAATTTGTTATGTTTAACTGAATATTTCCACTTTTGACTTTAAGTGGTCCATTACAATGATTGAATGAAGTGTAGACCCTAATATGACAACTGATAATAAATAGAGGGGGTGATTTACTACGAATAGCATAAGCAAGAGAAATAATACCTGATGGTTTTCTTGGTTATACTACCTACTTCATATATATATATATATTATTTTTTATTTTATTATAAAGAGTAAGTTACAAATTTTGTTCATGTGGTTTGCATTAGTTTCACATATAGTCCTTAGCTTTGATTTATTACGGATATTGTCCAAACCTTTTGACAAACCGTTGCGAATTTCATCCCTCACGTGGATGTCCGTTAAAATTTTCTGTTAAGTAATTGTTAAATGATCATTATACCATTGTGTTTAATTAACATATACATAAATACCTAAACTAAGAATAAAATTATAAAACCCCTTCATCGCAATCCCTTCATCTCCACTCGCCGACATAATCATCTTCATCGCAACCCCTTCATCTCCGACAAGAACACAACATCTCCATCACCACTAATCACATCTTCGCCACCACTATCTTCGAATTTGAAACTACCGGAGCATGTGTTTCTCGTTTACCACCGGCGACGAAGGTTTTCGCGACGGGCGCAGGAACCGGATCCTCCCAACCGTTCAAGATAGTCGTGTATTTAATGTGTGCGAGAATGGGAAAACAGAGGAAAAAACTCAGACAATGTTGAAATGAAGCAGCGAAGGGGATTAGGTTTCGTAAGGGTGGTTGCCCCCCTTAGCCACTCATGATTATTCATTTTCCCTGATTTCAACAACCCTTCTGCCGGTTATAACTGTATTGTGCACCTCTACACACATAAACACTTACCCATATCACGAGCTTATCGTTGATTGGATGGTGGATGGTAAATGGATGATATATACTACCCTTAGAGAAATCCGGGAATTGATGTTCAAAAAAAACTTAATGTGTGCGAGAGATAAGATAGCTAGAGATGAAAAAGGAAAAACGAGAAAGGGTCATCGGTGCTTGTCGGAAAAAGGGTCAGCGGTGCACCTCTTTTGTTTGCCGTGTGTGGGGGGGGGGGGGGCTTATATTTTTCTCTTTAATTATAATTAAAATGGTAGGGGCATATTAGGAATTTTAAAATAGTTAACAGATTTTTTTAACATTCTTTAGTCGTAAGGACTATATCCGCAACTGTTTGTGAAAAGGTTGAGACCATATCCGTAATAAATGAAAACTAAGAACTTTATGTGAAATTCGCGCAAACCACATGTAAGATCTCAACAATTCTCTCTTAATGATATACGTGATAGTATGTGATAAATACGTGTTCATATATTCATTTGATCATACTTTAATTGATACGTGTCCAATATATTGAGATATTATATATGTGTGTTGATAATTACATATGATAAACGTATTTAGGTAAAACACGACATTTACGATTTAATCCTCGCATGTGCTATAATCAAAGTGTTAGCATAATTTAAATATGTATGTTGTTATGATAAAAATACGTATTATACATGTTTTATATAGATACGTATATAAAAGTTATATATTTTAATAAGAAACATGAAAGAAAATAAATAAATAAATACGTGAACTATACATAGAATTATGTGTTTATGTTTCTCGTTTGTCATGTCCCGAACCTTAGAAATCACAAGAAACGTTCGTAATATATTTTTGGACATAAAATAATAAAATCATGAAAGTTTAGGGATTAATATTGTACCAAACCAAACCAGAGTGGCTGAAATTGTAACTTGTCATCTTATTGGTACTTGAATTTTAAAAATGGAATACCAGGAGTCTTTAGGAGGATCACAAGGCCAGTCACTCTCATGGATGGTTAGTCATAATGGATCAATTACTCAAAGTTATGATGACAGGTCATGAAGTTATGAAATTTTGTTTATTTGGTAGATGAGCTGCACTTTTAGATATTAGATATTGTTGGTGTATTGAAATTACAAATACATTGTTTTACTAGTCTAGTCATTGATAGGATTGTT
>JBCNJP010000015.1:273664-353487 GCA_039602395.1 Deinandra increscens subsp. villosa | reverse complement strand
GGGGAGGGGGTATGGTGGTAGGGTGGCTTGGTGAAGCCATGCCCACCACCCAATCACAAGATGCCAACTCAAATTGTTAGTTTTGGAAACCATGTCAAGCCACACCACATGGTATGGTTGTGGTGTGGCTTGGTGAAGCCTTTCAAGCTCCCAACGGTCAAAAAGAAAAAGTAAACAACCCGGCTCTCCACGGTTCCTAGGAACCACACCAAGCCGTGAAGATGGAGCCAAGGGAGGAAACCGTGAGACACGGTATGGAGAACCGGAAGAAGCCACCCGGCTCCCTTTGGAACCGGGATCCGGCTCCTCTCGATACCGCCTCCCCTTAGGAGACACAAAATAAAGGTTAAGGATTTTTAGGGACTAGTCTGGTCTAGGCCATGGAGTACCACTCTGATAGGTTTACGGAGAAAACCTACAAACTCCCAAATGATTAACCCGTTGAGTGGGTTAGACTCCAAAGAACCAGAAGAAAGATTAGAGACTAAAGTTAAACTTTTAATTAATTCTTTTCTGCCATTTGTTTCTCAACTAAACTGCTTAAATACAAAATAAAACAAAGAATCAAACTAAACGTGCAATCATGGAGTAGTGCTAGAAAATTATCAAAACTAACTCAAATGCATGAAGAAGAACGTGGGTGTGGTAGCAATGCTTAACGTGCAGAAGGTCCTGAGTCGGGTGGGTCATGGGTCCGGATCTGGGTCCGTATCAATACTCCCACCCTAAAAAACGTTCTTGTCCTCAAGGACGGTATAAAAGCCCACGGGGGTCTCCATTCGGCTCTTCCAAAGGCGTTCGGGCTATTCTGAGCGGGGCACCTGGGAAATCGCCATGGTGGTCGGCAGTCAACTAGTCCTTTGTCATTCGGGGCGGTCTCAAAAGCCAGCCATGGTGGGCGCCACTCGCGTATCTTTGAAGAAGCCTTGATCGGTGGCAAATTCCTTTTAAGGAATTGCTCAGCAAGAAACATGTGGCCGTAGAGGGGTTCACTGTGAATATAATGGCCTTTGGTAAAAGCTACTCTTTGACACATGAAAGTAGGGGGAACCCAGTGGACTTTAATATGTAAATGTTTGTGTTGGTAAAGGAACTGTTTTGGTGGTGGTTTTTGGTTATGCATGGCTAACGGGGAGGCTAGTGCAGCCTTGTTGAATAAGTGTTTGACAAGGTTTGCGATCATAGGATATGGCGGTGTCAGGTTGGGGTCGGGGTTAATAACAATGGCCTCCTCACATTCCAAGTTTAATTCTACGGGTAGCGGTGGCGTTGCGGGTTTTGGTGTTGGTGATATAGTCGGTGTTGGTATCGGTTTTGGTGGTAGTGGAAGTGTTGGATTTGGTGGTGGCGATGGCGGTGAAAGTGTTAGCCAATATAACGGAGAGCCAATGTCAGGTGTTTGTGGCGGTGAAAATGATGACGGTGGCGGTGGAGGCGGTTTGTTCGGTACACCGAACTTTAAATGAAGGTTTTCGGTTGCGGCGATGAGGGCGGCAGTGGCTTCACGAAGGGCAGCGAGTTGGTGGGCGGTTTGGGCAGCGACATCAGCACCTTGAGTAGCGGCAGCAGTGGTAGCTGCGATAAGCTGGTCAAGCTTATCGGCAACAGAAGTAGAAGTGTCGTCCCTAGAAGAATCCCGATGCGAGGCATGGAGATCGTCAATGAAAGCACCAATTGATAGGTTTACGGAGAAAACCTACAAACTCCCAAATGATTAACCCGTTGAGTGGGTTAGACTCCAAAGAACCAGAAGAAAGATTAGAGACTAAAGTTAAACTTTTAATTAATTCTTTTCTGCCATTTGTTTCTCAACTAAACTGCTTAAATACAAAATAAAACAAAGAATCAAACTAAACGTGCAATCATGGAGTAGTGCTAGAAAATTATCAAAACTAACTCAAATGCATGAAGAAGAACGTGGGTGTGGTAGCAATGCTTAACGTGCAGAAGGTCCTGAGTCGGGTGGGTCATGGGTCCGGATCTGGGTCCGTATCACACTCTTGGTTTGTTTTCCACTTCTTGTAGGTGGCCTTAGTTGTAGGTGTAGTTAGCATCCTTCTAGATTTATTTTTTATTTTTTTTGCATTAGCGGCTTGTATGGTCTAACTTATATGTGCCTACTGTGCTAATATAATGTTCATTTTGTATGCATATGTTACGAAATTGTATCCTCTCCCTTTTGGGTGTACATTATTGTTCCTCTTCCTGCTTACAATACTTGTTAATTGTTACTTGATTTGCTAGGTATGTTTTATTCTTTCTTAATAAAACTGAAGAAAAATATATATTCTAAGCCGGGTCTCTCTGGATGTAGACTCTTTATCTTGGTTTGTCTCCGTCTCCCCCTCTGCAGACCTTACCGTAGTGTATAATTTGTGTGGTATGTTTGTTTGTTTAGACATGTCCCAAATAACTAATAATCATAAAATTAAATTCAAACGGTTACATTTATGTTGAAGTGTTTTAATGGACTAAATACTTCATCAACGGCTATATGATCATATAATTCTTAAATATTTAAAGATATGAACTATCCTAACCGTCTTTATAAACAATCTTGTTTTTGTTCTACTTGCGGCTTATAAAACCCTATAATTAGACCATAACTTACGCTTATAAGCTTACACTGAACACTCGCCTCACAATGAATATGATAGTTTCAAACATGCATAATGAATTTTTCCAAACATATGCATATGAACGCACACGTATTCAACCATGTATATCATCAGCTATATCAATTATCGATCATTTCTAGTCTCATTCATTAAATTTAGGGTTATTTGTATATATCCCCCTCTAAATTTGAGAAATTGCATATATCCTCAAATCATGCTTAAAGAACATTGTACATATACATTGAAAACTTGTATTTTGAGGAAATATGCAAAAAAAAAAAAAAAATTAAAGTATGGGGTATATGCAATTTTCTCTTAAATTTAAAACCCTAAATTAACAGTTCAATAATAATAAATAGATCGACACACGACATAATCAATATACCCACACAAACATATGATAAAACCGATAATCATAGGTACATGCATGTTTTCATCATACTCAAACCGAATCAGATTTTCATAGAGTCAACACAATTTCATAAGAAAAGTTAAACGAGAAAGTCAACATATGCCAAGATTAACCTAACCTAAGTGATTACATGATTTAATGAAAGACAAATGAAATCAGATGAAAGCATTTTCAAAATTTAAGAAGAAAACAGAAACAAACATTTAAATCAATTGATAAATAACAAGTTGAAAATTGAGAAAAAAGTTCAAAGCGTCTCAAAAAGTGGCAAGGACTAATAGCATTTGGTGTCCTCAGGGCGTTGGCACACAATTTAAAATCCGACACAAAGGTCGACTGGTAGCTCACCACGTCCAAAAACCTTATGCATTGTCCACCTTCAACGGTACGCTCATTTCTGGTTGAAAACAAGTTCCCTAGCAACACATACTTATTGTTTTGAACAATTAGATGGTAATCGCCTTCTACATTGTTCTTAACGAACCTAAAACACTTTTTTTTTTACTTGTATTTGTTTGTCTATGGTTAGTACGAATGGTTTAACATAAACACTAATATTGGTGAGTATTTATGTAGGTAAAAAGATGATGTGAATCCGGGGAAGATCAAGATTAAGAACCGAACTAAGCATTTTGATTAATATCTCCATGAATGTTCATTTTTTTATCGTTCAAACCGTAAGTCTTCGATGTTCTTTGGAGTGGTCTTTTCCGCGAGTTGGCACGATTCCATCAGGTAAGAAGCTAATTGAATTTAGTCTCGTAAGTAATTTGGATGTAATCTGTCCAAAACCAGTTTGGTCCATCGATGGTCTTGTTTTGTTTGAGGACGATGATGGATTCTTGTTTGTGTTAAACATTCTTTCTCTTGAAGTATTAAGTTTGTCGTTAACATATGTTGCTACTTATGTCACTTCACTTGGTTTTGGTTCACTAACAACACATACTTGTTGTTTTGAACAATTAGATTATAATCGCCTTCTACAGTGTTCTTAACGAACCTATTCGGAAATGGTTCTCCAAAGAAATTGATGGATTGGGAAACAACTCTATGTCAGGAAATTACATCCCCGTACCTTCTCATCACACATACACAGAATTTGCAAAGATGTGGACCTATGGTAAAAAAAAAAGATGCATAACATGTCCGTGTATACACCGAGTCGAGACGTAGAATCCTTTCTATTCATTATCTCGACTTTTAGAGTAGGCGAGGGAGATAGTTGACGAAACACCTCGGTGTATTGTTGTTGAATGTCAAGATACACTCACCGTTTGCAATCACCTGATGAATATGTCCTTGTAAGGTTGTCCCGTGACGCGGAGAGACTTTCCAAGGAAACTTTCCTAGTGTAATCCACTTACCATCTCCAACCCTGTAAATCTCAGCATGTATGATAATGTGTGTTGGGGTGGGGGGAGGGGGTATCCACACATCTAAGATTTACAGGGTCGGAGATGATAAGAGGATTACACTAGGAAAGTTTCCTTGAGACTCTTTTCGCGTCACTACACAACTTTACAAGGACATAATCATTGGGTGATTGCAAACGGTGAGGGTATCTTGACATTCAACAACAATACCGAGGTGTTTAGTCAACTATCACTCTCGCCTACTCTAAAAGCCGAGATAATGAATGGAAAGGATTCTACACCTCGACTCGGTGTATACACGAACATGTTATGCGTCTCCTTTTTGTTACCACAGGTCCACATCTTTGCAAATTTTGTGTATGGTTGATGAGAAGGTACGGTGATGTAAGTTCCTGGCATAGAGTTGTTTCCCAATCTGCCAATTTCTTTGGAGAACCATTTCGGAATAGGTTCGTTAAGAACAATGTAAAAGACGATTACCATCTAATTGTTCAAAACAACAAGTATGTGTTGTTAGTGAACCAAAACCAAGTGAATTGACATCAGTAGCAACATATGTTGACGACAAACTTAATACTTCAAAAGAAAGAGTGTTTAACACAAACAAGAATCCACCATCGTTCTCAAAACAATGTAAAAGACGATTACCATCTAATTGTTCAAAACAACAAGTATGTGTTGTTAGTGAACCAAAACCAAGTGAATTGACATCAGTAGCAACATATGTTGACGACAAACTTAATACTTCAAAAGAAAGAGTGTTTAACACAAACAAGAATCCACCATCGTTCTCAAAACAAGACCATAAATGGACCAAACTAGTTTTGGACATATTACATCCAAATTACTTACTAGACTGAATTCAATTAGCTTATTACCTGATAACATCGTGCCACCTCGCGGAAAAGCCCACTCCAAAGAACATCGAAGACTGACGGTTTGAATGATAAAAAAAGGAACATTCATTGAGATATTAATCAAAATGCTTAGTTCGGTTCTTAATCCTGATCTTCCTAGCTTCTCCGGATTCACATCGTCTTTTTACCTATACAAACACTCACCAAAATTAGTGTTTATGTTAAACCATTCGTACTAACCGTAGACAAATTAGACAAACAAATATAAGTAAAAAAATGTGTTTTTAGGTTCCCAACCAAACCGTCATTCGCATAAGAGTTTTGGCGTCCGGACGGCGACCCAGCGTCCCAAACGATGACTTTTGGCGTCCGGACAGCGCGACTCCAAATATTCTAGTTTTTACCAAGTTTTCTAACCTGCACAAAAATGAGTATTTCCAGCCACTAAGGTCCATCCTTTCAACACGAAGCTATATAACCTCTATCTCACTTCATTTATATGCATGAATAGGAATAAGACTTACCATTATTTGATTGAAATCATGTTACTTATATTACGCCTATAAGGTGTTTGATGAAATGCCTATGTGAACAAATGATGTATAAATTGGAGGTAGGAATGTTGAATGTGGTAAGTTGTTAGACATAATAGACGCATATGCATAATGGATGGAAAAAGATTCATATATTTTAACTTTATGAGAGCTTTACATGTATTAATTGTGAAACTCTTGAATGTAAGTTGCAACTCATAGAAACAAGAAAGTATGGGAATTGTTCGTTAAATTAAGAAACAAACTGACAATGTATCTGAACCTTACTAGGCGATACCGGTGAAGGTTCAGGTGTGAAACAAGCAGGTGGTGAAACAAGCAGACCGGGTAACATCTTTCTATGTTACAATAGTGAATATATAAATTATTGCTCTTAAGGTGTAGATTGGAATTAAATTATGACCATGGATATCTCATCATGCTATGAATACTTTGATTATGTGTATAAGTGAAGAAACCAACAATGATCTTGAAGAAACCAAAAACGATCAGGTCCGGGTTGATCGACTCGGGCTTCCGAAATCTTTCGGCTAACCATGTCTGGATCTACGGGTCCTGTAACAATCTAAGTAAACACGTTAGAAGGGGTCAGAGACCGGAGTCTCTGGACCACCCTCCGACGCTCAACATTAGTATAGTATTCAATGATAAATCAATTCATAGAATGATAAAGTAAAAGTAAGAGTGCAGAGAAAGAAGAGGAGAGGAAGAGAGTCTCAATGAGGAGAAGGGTCTCATATATATAGGAGGAAAACCTTAGGGTTTGGAGTGGGCTTTTAAGTTAGGCCCAAATTGTTGGGTTAAGCCCAATTAAGGATAGATTTATATCTATCCTCTTGAAGTCTTCCCTAGTCCAGTGCAGGTTTGCTATCAAGTGTAAGTGCTGGACTAAAAATGCGTTAGCATCAGGCTATTTTCTTAGCCGTAGGAGGTGTGGGCCGGGGTGGCCTGTATATTTTAGGGCAAGCAGGTAATGACATGTAGTCGGTGTTGCATCCAGTATTTTGTGAGTGTATGTGATGTATACATGAATGTATGAGTGGTGTATAAAGGAAGTTTGTTTTAAATGTTTCCGTGTGAGCTTGTGCACATTGGCTGTGTCTGTGCTTTGGTTTGATCGAAGCAAGATTTGCGTGAAATTTCCACTCAGTGTAAGGATCCTTACACGGTCCGTGCGGGAAAAAATAAATCCAATTGAGGATAGATTTGTATCTATCATCTTCAAGTCTTCCCTAGTCCAGTGCTGACTTGCTCCCAAGTGTAGGTGCTGGACCGAAAGTGTTAGAGTAGAGTGTTTACAGGAACGACGCGCTTAGTGGTGTATGTGAAGTTAGCGACAGGCGCTTGTAGCTTTGAATGATCCCGTATAGATAGAGTTATAGGCGTGAATACACGTAGTTGTTTTTATTAGCGCGAAGATAATAGAAGATGCCTATGCGTAAAGCATGCCCGCGCGGGTCATCTTGTACGAATTATTACAGACAATTGCGCTTTTAGTAATGCGTAGTGAGTAACAAAATTTGGCGCGGTGTTAATAGCGCATGATGTGCTCTCATGGAGCTGGTGATGGTGAACCGACTTGCGTGGATAACACTTCATACGTATATATGAGCAAGTGAGAGAAGTTCTCGTGGAGTTGGCCTAAATGGGCACCCTTTTACGAGTGTGCGTGAATCACGATGGTGCAAGATTTGTTAAGGCAAAGTCAAAGCGGGGGTTAAATTATTTAATAACTAATTATTTAGGGTAAAGTTACTATGAGAAGTTTAGTTTGGATAAGAAAGATAAGAAGGAATCATAGCCATTAGATCTTCAATTAAATGAAGATCTATGGCTTAAAATTTTCCTGGGTAAATTAGAGAGAAAAACTAAAGAAAATAAAAGATAGAAGGATATTTTTGACTTTTTATCAAATTCCCCCCATTTTTTAAACCTTCATAACTTTTAGATACGACATTATTTTTTTTAAAAAAATTACACTATAAAAACGAGCGTTTTTTATCTTTAAAACGCGTATAGTGTTGCTATATAAAAAAATTAATTTTTTTTTACTCTTTTGATTGTATCAAAATGTTCAGATCATTGTGTCATTGTGTCGTTGTGTCATTGTGTCAAAATGTTCAGATCATTGTTCATATTGTGTCAAAATGTTCAGATCATTGTGTCATATGGTGTTAAAAATCGAAAGAGTAATTTTTTTTTAATTTTATATATAGCAGCACAATATATATACTTTTGACACGACGACACAATGACACAATGGTCTGAACATTTTGACACAATGACACAATGATGTGTCAAAATGTTCAGATCATTGTTTCATATGATGTAAAAAACCGAAAGAGTAATTAATTTTATATATAACAACACTATATATACTTTTGACACGACGACACAATGACACAATAATCTGAACATTTTGACACAATGACACAATGATGTGTCAAAATGTTCAGATCATTGTTTTATATTGTGTCAAAAACCGAAAGAGTATTTAATTTTATATATAGCAACACTATATATACTTTTGACACGACGACACAATGACACAATGATCTGAACATTTTGACACAATGACACAATGACCTGTGTCAAAAATCGAAAGAGTATTTTTTTTTATTTTTTATATAGCAACACTATATGCGTTTTAAAGATAAAAAAGGCTTGTTTTTATGGTGTAATTTTTTTTTAAATATAATGTCGTATGTAAAAGTTATGAATGTTTAAAGAAAATGAGGGAAGTAGATAAAAAAGTCAACAAAAATGGCTAAGACTAAAATACCCCTCCTTCCTTTTTATTAGATCAAGATCCAATGGCAGAAATTACTTCTTATCCTTCTTACCCAAAACAAACTTCTCATTTGAACCTCTCCAATTATTTAATTACCTAATTTAATCTTCCTACTCTAATAAACAATTACAATTGTTGACACATGTCAACACTAGATTTATTCTCACAAAAATTTTCCCTCCCAAATCTACTCCATAATAAATTCTTTTTTATTGAAAATTATATCCTATTTTATAATCATGATATATTTTTGTCTATTTATATTTAGGAATTGTGACAATCATATATTAATTTACATCTTTTATTTATTTAAAAATGTTTTTAAACTATTATTATTTTCAATTTAATAAATATTTAGAAACTTATAAAATACCAATAAACACTTATTTAGTGTGTTTTCAAATATAATTGAGCAAACCATATTTAATATTTTAATTAATGAATACCTAATACTATTTTATAAATTAAATCAGTGTTGCGTTGTGGATGATACTATTTATAGAGAAATTCATAAGCGATAAAAATCATGTTCATAATATCTAATATTAAACAGTTTTTCCTACTATATCAAATTAGCTATATTCATTCAATTTGAAAATTTTAGACATCGTAACAAATACCATTGTAAGTTTTCTAATGTATATCAACATAACATTTTTTATTGATAACATTATAATCTTTTAATTCTAATTTAGATTTTATATTCAACAATTAGAATGTGCTCATTATAATTTTGATAAAACTTTATACTTATCTAACTTTCTATACAGATTTAAAGTCTCAAGTTTGTCAATTCATAATTCATGTTAGTCGGCATTAAGGGTTTGATTGTTTTTTAAACATGATCACGTTTATCTTGCATTTTCTAAATATACAAGTAGAGACATGCCCTAAATATATTTTTTTGATAAAGAGAATAAAGTCACCAATGCCATATTACGAATTATAACTTTAGTTTTTTATCTAATGTGATGTAATACGTTATTCTGGTAATAAGAAAAATATACATGAATTATCAATTATAAATATATTTTTAATGATTCAACCCGTATAACATACGGGTTGTATCCTAGTATATAATATAGTTTATTAAGTTACTTTTGAATTAACCCGTGTAACACACGGGGATATAAAACTAGTATAATATATTATTATAAGTATTATTTATACTTCTTAAAATCGTCTACACTTATTGAGCGGTTTAAAGTTATGTTTGCGAAATTAAATAATTAGTTATATAGCAGATGATGCGGCTAATACGGAGCGATTTTTGTAGAAGGAGACCAGTTTCATTTACGGGATTAGGAGCTGTTGGTCACGATCATGATTGTTTGCTAACGACACGTATCAACTCTTAGTAACACACAAAATCTCCATAATTACATTAATTAAATACATTCTTATCATGCATGTGCTGCTTTGTGAAACAAACGTTATGATTAATCATTCTAATAAAACACTCTGTTTGACATTTTCAGGAAGGCTGGGATATCGGCCAGGAAGGAGGACCCGGTTAACTTTCTGTCTGACCCCTTGGATGGGCGCTCAACCCTCAGGCCAGCTGACATACTCGTTTTTGGGTGGCAGAATGGAAAACATGCATGTGTTGATTTAACGGGGGTCTCTCCTCTTGTGGGGTTGAGGGCCAGTTCCTTTACGGTGGGCCAGGCAGTGTCCAGAGCGGCTGCTGGGAAGGTGAACAAACACGAGAAAGCGTGTATCGAAAATCAACATGTGTTTGTTCCTTTCGCTTTTGATACTTTTGGTCACCTTGAGGCAGAAGCTGCTGCCATGTTGGGACGGATTCAAAAGGTCATGTTTGGGAATGTCGCAGCCTCTAGGTTAAAGAATGTTGTATTCATACGTCTAGGGTTTGCCATTCAAAAAGGGTTGGCGGCGCAGCTTGTTGCTCGCCTTCCCTGCGTGATTACTTGAGTCTTGTATGTTATCTTTGGTTTAATTTTATCTTTGCTTTTCTATTTGTACAAATGGATGATGAGATTCTGTATTAATAGAAACAGAAACACTAACATGTTAGATGACACATATTTACTTTTTGAGTCTCTAAGTAAGCTTTATCTATAGTTAACATCACGCTCAACTTTAAATTTTATTATTACAGAATTCAAATTTTCAAATTTAATATGTCAACTTTTTAAAAAGGGAAAAAGACGAAACTAGCCGTTTTGACCACGGTTGGACGAGAAAGTCCCCCCTTTTCAAAAAAGGACGAAAATACACGGTCGTCCCGCCCCCACGTACGGTCGTCCCGCCCCCCACGTACGGTCGTCCGCCCCCACGTACGGTCGTCCCGCCCCCACGTACGGTCGTCCGCTCCCACGTACGGTCGTCCCGCCCCCACGTACGGTCGTCCCGCCCCCACGTACGGTCGTCCGCCCCCACGTACGGTCGTTACGACCGTCAAAAACAACAGGTGTCGTTTTCTTATAGCTTCGTCTAGACGGTCGTCCGACCGTGAATGGCGTGGCCAGGACGACCGTGGAGCCGGCTATTTTGGTCCAACCGTGGTCAAACCGGCTAGTTTCGTCTTTTTCCATTTTAAAAATCTGATTTTCAACATTACATTTACTTACATATATAATTATAAAGTATTAAACTAACGTACTAAATTTACATAAATTATTTTAAGAGATGTACTTATCAATTTTTTAATTTTCTAATAGTAGTTACTAATATTTATTAATTAAAAATATTATATATTAGGGTGGTTGATTGATGGGATTATGAATTCTTAGCGTTTGTTATGTTTAATTAACGAGTTTTGATTGTTATATTAGGAAAATTGGATTTAAATAATCCTAACTATTTGACCATTGGTCGGGAAAAATCACAAGTATACTTATTGTTACTGGTAACCCTACTATTGATGTTGTTTTTTCTAATAATCCTACCGTTAACTTTTAACCTTCGTTAGTTTTGATGACGTGACAGTTGACGTGGCACGATGACGTCAGCTGCCACGCCATAAAAAATGCCACGTCATCAGGACAGGTCAGTTGCCATGTCATCAGGCCACATCATCTGCCACATAATCAAAACTGCCATGTCATCATGCCACGTCATCAAAACTACGGAGGTTAAAAGAGTTAACAGTAGAATTATTAGAAAAAACAACATTAATAATTGAGATTGCTAGTAACAATAAGTATAGTTGAGATTATTCACGGCCAATGGTCAATAGTTGAGATTATTTAAATCCAATTTCTGTTATATTATTATAAGATCCCATTACTTGTTTATATTTTGTTAATTGAAGGTTGAAACGGAATTGTACGTATTAGAGCGGGATTACAAGAGAAATATTAAAGTATTCTGATTTCAAAATCAAGACGGTACGCCGAAGTGAGAAGAAAAGAAGTAGGCGGTATGCGCGTGTGAAGAAAAAGCTCCCCGACTATTTTGTCCAGGGCGGTACGCCTAACTTGGTGTAATTCATGTAGGCGGTACGCTGAAGTTAGGTAGGCCAGTTTAATTTTAGGGTTTTTCTGGAAATTAAATAGGGGTTCAATCATTTGGCTCTCTCTTGATTCCTAGTCGTTTTCTAGCATACCAGAGGTGATTTTAAGCATTTGGATCAAGACTAATTCATCCATATTCAAGATTGATCATGATTCCATTAATTACATCTGATTGTATGTTGATTTTAAGCATTTGGATCAAGACTAATTCATCCATATTCAAGATTGATCATGATTCCATTAATTACATCTGATTGTATGTTGATTACTACGTTTGGCTAAACATTTTTGTGATTGCTCTTGGTGAATGGTTAGTACCTATTGGTTTATTCCAGTTCTGCATGTTTGGATTGGATTTGTGAACAATTGGCGTTTGTGAGTCTTACTATATGTTTGATTAATCTAGACAAATCAATTTGCTTTTCAACAATACATTCGTTAATCCTTTCATGGTTTGTTTAGCACTAGGAACTATCTTGTCGTGTGTGTGGTTGGTTGGCGTGTAATAGGATTGGGTCGAACAACTGAAACAGAACCATGTCTACAGTCTATGTGCTCTCTAAACTAGGATAACTGTAATTAGCCAATAATTTACTTAACCAGGATCCCAGAGTAATCACTCCTTTTTCTTATTGAATTTTTGCATGTTATGTATGTTACCCACCACACCGGGTTAAAGAAGAGTATATTGCACAAAATGTCCTTTATGTTTTACCCCGATTTCAAATTAGGTAATTTAAGTAAAGTTATCACATTCAACATCCATTATGTTTTGATCCTGTTTCATAGAATGTCATTTATCACTAACAGAGTTAAAACCATCGTTAAGTCAATGGTAATATAGTCATTGTATAAAATCTTTAAAATACATGCCATCAACATTTTTAGTTTTTTGTCCTTCAGATTCCATCTTTTTTATTAATATCAAATGTGGGTAATTCACCTTTACATTAAACCCTAATCCTATCCTTATCATCTTTCTCATATTTCAATATCCTTATCATTTTCTCATATTTCAATTGTTTTCTAGTAAGGAATGCATGATCTTGTACCAACTTCTTAACCTCTTCTTTAGAACCAAATTGTTGACCAATATTGAAAACATGTTCATTTACAATACCATCAAACTGGTCATTATCTAATGGTTCTTCTAAAACATCTTCTTCACCAGCATTGTTGCTTTCAATATCTTCATCCACATTTAACTTGAAATCCATCATGTCAACTTCATCATATACCATTTCATCACCCTCATCTAAAATGAAGTCGTTGTCTTTTCATTATTATAATCTGAATTCACATTCTTAATAACTTGAATTGGTCCACCAAAATAACACACATTCGATTGGCCATGTTCAACAAACACATCAAGAAACCTCTTATCAGTCAAGCATTGGAATAATTTAAGTAAATCCTCATTATTAGCAAGCAATTGAATATCTGTGTCTAAATCAACCTCAAGAACAGAGAAATATAAGAATTTAGGCTCATCAGAAGCATATCCTAATTCTAGCATCATCTCATCCAACTGTTGAACACTAAACTCATCGGGGGGTCTAGAGCATCCGTAAAATTTACATAACCATTAACATACTTAAGTCCTGGAATGCAAGAGAAACAACCACCATGATATATCTTGATAGAAAATAAAATGGGATAAGAACCTGCAACTTTAACAAAAAAGAAAAAAAAACTAAATCAACAATGGGTTTTGAGATTTTCTTGAATTAAGATTGATCAAGATCAGTGGCTTGTCGAATGTAGGTCTTCGATTGAGAAATTATAGAAGGTGGGTGCATCGACGAAGAAGAAGAATCAGGATGCATCGTCTTCGTCGATTGAGATTTAAGTCATATAATCGAACCACACCAACATGAGTTGATCATGCATAAGGAAGGAGGAACGATCTGTATCTGATCAGGGTTCGTCGATTGAGATTAAACCCTAGTTTCTGGTTTGCTCCATGATCATGCGTAAGTGTAAGGAAGAAGCAACGACGACCTGATTTGGTTTTTTATTATATATGATCAAATTTTATGTTTTATTTTAAAGATTTTTTAAATGACTATATTACCCCTGACTTAACGATGATTTTTAACTCTGTTAGTGATAAATAACCTTATATGAAAGAGGTACAAAACATAAATGATGTCGAATGTAACAACTCTACTTAAAGGACCTATTTCGAAATTGGGGTAAAACATAAAGGATCTTCTGTGTAATTTACTCTTACAAGAACCCTCCTAGTTAATATAAAAGGTAAACTGTTAGAGCGTAATCCCATGCTACAGTGTGTCTCGTGTGTTGTATCTAGTCAAGAGTTAGATTGTGAGTTTAGGGTTCCACGAACCAAGCAAAGAACCATGGGTTCATGGGCAACGAACCAACGGTTCGTTGCTACTTGGTTCGCTGGGCAGTCAATCACTATATATAGTGTTAACCTGTTTACACAAGCTTTTGCATTGTTCTGTTATTTGAGTCTTGTGTGTGTGTGTGTTCTTGAGTGAGAGTGAACCTAAGTCTTTGTAATTGTTTCTACTTGTGAATCAATAAACAAAGCTTATTTACTTTCTTGTTCACTAGATTGATTGATTCTACCGGTGATAAATTCCCCAAAGGTACTTACATAAACCACAAAAGAAAAAATAAAAGTTTAACTACTCATTGACTTAATATTTGTACATATAGATGATATTAACAATTTATTTAATCGTATAATTTTTTTATAAAACATAAATTACACAAAAAAAAAATGAGGTCGTGTATGATCCCCACACATTGCAGCGGGGATCATCGTATGTTTATGCCAAGATTTGTACCCGAATCACATGTACACTAAAATCTAAATGAATCTTATACATTTACATCTTAAACCTATTGTATATCGCAGGAACCTACACTTTAAAACTTTAAAAAAATAAAGAAATGATATCTAGGAAGAAACAAAAAGGCAAAAAAATCTGGAACACGTTTTTTTTTTTAAAAGGACATCCCTAAGATTCAAACCCGAGTCATCTCCGGGTTGAATCAACACACAAAAATACAATTTCAAACTTAAAAAAAATAAAGAAATGAGATCTAGAAAGAAAAAAAAAGGAAAAAAACTACACTTTATTTATTTATTTATTTTATAAGAAAAAGAACATCCTCACGATTTGAACACATATTAGCTCAGAGATATTGAATCAACGCACGACGGACTTCTAATAGGCCCAGGGGGTCCCCGTGGACCCCCTCAACTTTGTACGCAAAGTGAAAATTATATGAACGGTTTTGAGTGAAAAAAAGTTTGTAGCAGGGAGTTATTAAATAAATAATTTGGTAAAATGTAAACAAAATTTGCCATTATCCGGGTGGTAAGATTCGCATCTGAGTAATAGAAGGTCGCACGTTCGAGGTTGCTTCACTACATTTTTTTTCCAATTTGCTTTCATTAATTTAATTTGAATGCTCTGCTTCTCTACGTATTCTTTTTTATTTTTCCAATTTGTTTTCATTAATTTGAATGCCCTGCTCGTATTCTTTTTTTTTCTTTTCAATTTGTTTTTATTAAATTGAATGCTCTACCAATTAAATGAGTAGTTAAACTTAAAACTCTGCAATTAAATGAGTTAATAAAGACAAAATAAATATACAATTGTTTTATTTAAAAAGTAAAACTCAATTTCTTTTATGATATTTTTTATTGAAATCTTACATCATCCTTATTTTTTCTATATTATTTAAATTTTAATAACGATATTTCTTTTATTTTTATGTCATATTTGTCTTATGTGACCAACCCGATCCGTATCAAATTTCTTTATGTATGTTTCTATGAAACTGAAATATCTAAAAATAGTAATTCTGTAAAAAAAAAGTTGTGGACCTCCTAAAAAAAACTTCTAGTTCCGCCCCTGCCATTATGTCCTAACCAGTTGGGTTGCAGCCCAACGTGGTTACATCTTGCAAAACATAATATTAAACTATTAATAGACAATAAATTACGGAGGAAACCAAAAAATTAATAATAATGTAAGACCAGGATTTGAAGATGGTTGCACCACGAACCATTATGGCGCAAAGCACCAAGCTTTATCAAGTTTGGTTGCGCCTCAACTTGGTTATCCCGTAGCAAAATTTATTTTTCGTTTTCTTGCTCTCTCATCGTTATGCAATCGGACATGATCTCCTTCAAACTACCCTTACCTTTACGTGCAATCCGTGTTAGCGTTGAATCTTTGTTTAAGTTAGGGATGCGGCTTGAGAATTCTTCATTTGAGCTTGTGTAGCTCTCTGTCTCCGATGTTATTGATCTTTCTGATAATGATCAATCTTACCGACAATCTTCAGAACCGGTTGCCATTTAATATGGTCCTTTATAACCTTCCATGTGTCGACATGGGAGAAACATTTCACGTCTCAGAGTTTTTTGTAATGCAACATTCATCATGTATACATCCACACCCCCACTAGGCAAATGATACGTCTATATAGTTTATATAAATAAAAGTAATAACTTATAAAAAAATAGAAACAATTAACTAACATAATATATATCTCTTGGACGTATTGTCCGTTGAAATAGTTAATCTTTCCATGCAATATTGAGACCCAATTGAACTTAGTTGGTGAATGTTTGGTTCGTTTCCACAAACCAGTTCATGATCAAAATGGTTAGTAATTCGAATCTATAATGAGTTGGATTTTGGTTGATCTCTGACTACTTGGTCCCCGGATATATGAACCCATGACTTTATCAAAACAACTTTTCTCATGACCATTTCAAGGCTTATGAGTTATTTGGTTTTAAAATTGATTTTATTAATTTATATTTTTTTTATTTTTTAATGTTGGTCACCGTTCAGCGGTCATAAAGCCTCCCGGGCTGCTCTTTTTTCTTACAAATCATGAGGTAGTGAAATGAACCCGTGGCACTGGTAACCCGTGAACCCGATTCCCTTATCCGATTGAGCTCCACCCCACTACGTACCCTGATACATGTGTGTGTTAATAGACAAATGAACTCGATCAACAGTTAGTGTGTGTATTGTAGTGTAATTATTGGCGGATTGAAGAAGATGATAGATGATTGAAGTGAGGAAGCTAGCTACTGCTCTGCATGCATTGATTAATTGACATGTTATGAAGAACCTTACATGTTTTTTTTAATTTTTTTGTAATTTGGTGGTCGTCTTCTAGCTATGTTTCATTATTGATACCGACAACCTTATAAATCAGTGACTTCATTCCTTAATTATTCTTCCACTATCTACTGGTCACAACAGGAACGTATCGTAATATATATCATCGTCACCATTCACCAATCATATATATCATCCTCTTTTGATTGTTTCTTTTTAATAGTCGTTAATTATGCACACTAGTATAAAACTCGTGCGTTGCTTCGGTGACAATAATTTACAATGCAATATTAGTTTTTATATTTGAAATATATTTTTTGTATTCTTGACTTATTTTATATTTTACTTTGTAATTTATTAAATTTTAATTATTATTAAAAAGATTGTTTTAGTTTTTATTTTTAACTAGTGATAATGTTAATGTGTTGTTTAAGTTTTTGTTTAAAAGACTATTATACCTTTTAAAGACTATTATACATCTTTTAACTCTTAATCTTTTAAGTAATGAACAAATTTGTAATTATAAAACAACTTTTTGTGTGTAGTGACTAGTTACATTCAAAAAAAAAAATAGTGATTGTGACGGTGACCGTATTTTTTAATTATTATTTAGTTGTCGGTATTAATAGATTTTCTAACATTAAATAAAAGCATTGCTCTTAATAATAATTTTTCTAAACACTACAAAATACTTAATAATAGATAGAAAAATAAGACGTAAATGTATAATAATAATTCTTTTATGTACAAACAAAACCAGCTCATTAATTGTGTCGTAGGAATCAACTTGACAACGAGAATTCAAAGTAGCTTAGTTTGTATATTTGTTGGAAGATGTTGTTTTTCTTCATTGACTGCAATCGAATCGAATTCGAAATATTTGAATTAAATTATTCAAACTTTGAACTTTTAAAACCAAATTCGAATTCGAATAAAACCAATATAATTGTGAATCAAATAATCATAGTCGAACTCGAATCGAATATAAATATATTCGAATAAATTTGAATAAGAAAATATTTTTTTAAAAAAATTAATGTATATAACTTTTTCAGTAACAAAATAACTTTAAAATAGTCAGCATATGACTTAATTTTGATGAGCCATTTTAATGAGTATCCTTAATTCTTCATTGTGAATCATTTTTTTTTATTCAGTTTTTTAGTTTGTATATTTGTTGGAAGGTGTTGTTTTTCTTCATTTTGGTGACTGTAGGGGTTTTTATCGAATCGAATTCGAATTATTCGGATTTTAAACTTTAAAATTAAATTCGAATTCGAATAAAACCAGTCGAATGCGAATCGAAAAATTATAGTCGAACTCAAATTGAATTTGAATCTATTAGAATAAATTCGAATAAGAGAAATATTTTTTCATAAAATTAATGTATATAACTTTTTCAATAACTTTTTTATAACAATAAAAATAACTTTAAAATAGTCCCAAAGACCTTCAAAACGATAAGTCCAAAACGATAAGTCCCAAGTGTCCAAACAAGTCCGAAACAATAAACAACCATGAAATTACTAGATAAAAAAAGACAAACCAACAACTCTTATTCCCAAACAACAACCAGCAGCTCCAAACTACCCTCCAAATAGCCCTCTAATGTACAGCCGTTGAAAGAGATTGAACTTTAGAGAACTGATTAGCGAGTTAGCGACTAGCGAGAGACAAGAGTCAACATATGACTTAATTTTGATGAGTCATTTTAATGAGTATCCTTAATTCTTCATTATGGACCATTTTTTTAGTTATGTTAAATATATGTTGAGCCCAATATTAAAGTATTTTATGAATAATACATATATAACTATATATTTAAGGAAAATTGGATTTTAATAATACAAGTTTTGTCTTGTTAGTGGATAATAATACGAGTTTCAAAATTTGCTCACAATAATATCAATTAATGAGGTAGGTGCTTATAATGAAATGTCGTTAGTTGATCCCTAACGGTGTTAGTGATTTGCTGAGGTGGCACCTATGTTGCTTACTTGGCAGCTGACGTGGCATTGTATGTGTTTTTTTAATAAAGTTATAATAATTGAGGGACTAATTATGTAATTTCAATAAACATTTATAAAGAAAAAAAAGAAGAGAGAAAGAGAGGGTCGGCGGTGCCGACCTCCTCCTCCGATCGACTTTCATCGAGCACCGGCGACCTTCCGGCGACCTCGCTCCCGTTGATCAGCGACGACCCCGTTCGAACCTAGCGACTCCGGCGAACCCCAGCTCCGACGAGCGTTCGTTCTTCTTCTCCAAAAACCGAGGTGTCTTTCCCTCTGTTTCCTTCTTCTCCATCACTCCGTCGGAGATTGCGCCGGTCTACGCGCTACCAATGTCTGCGATTTCGTCAACGGCGGCGGCTTAATCGGCGGCGACTTCACCGTCATCTTCATCTCAGCCCTAATTTGGTTGCGTTGGAAGCAAAAGGGGCAGGTCGTGAGAAATCGACTTTGCTTGATTCGTTCCAGGTCGTGAGAAATTGACGTTCCGGGTCATGCGAACGCCGGAGGTTGGTCTGGTTGCGTCGTCGGAGATGGAGAGGGCTAACCACAGTGAGAGGTGGTCGCCGGAACCCTAGCTAGGGGGAGGCCGGTGATTTTTTTTTATATCTTTGTAGAAAATTAAAAAATAAAGTATTAGATATTACAAACCAGTCCCTATATTATGATAATTATTAAAAGAATAACACATTGAGTGCCACGTCAGCAAACCACTAACGCCGTTAGTTAAAAACTAACGGCATTTCATTATAAGCACCTACCTCATTAATTGGTATTATTGTGAGCAAATTTTAAAACTCGTATTATTATCCGCCAACAAGACAAAACTTGTATTATTAAAATCCATTTTTCCTATATTTAATATATTTAATTCTTACTCGAATTACTCGAATTGAATTTGGAAAACCAAATTCGAATTCGATTCGATTTCGACTTAATTAATTGAATCCAATCCTGATTCAGTTAATGAACACCCCTAGATGATTGTCTCGTCAATTGGGCGTTCCCCTACCACTTGAATTTTTTTTTAAATGTCTTAAGCTCTCCTAAAAGTAAAAACGTCGTTGCACCCATCTCAAATTTATACTTTTCATGCGTATCATTTAGAATAACTTACAACACTATGATGTTTGTTTAACTTCTTGTGTAGTTACCGTTAAAATTTCTGACCTTTAGACAAACGTCGTTCTTTATGGACATGTTGATCGAATCTTGAAATCGTTAATAAATAAATACAGATAATAATAATAAAGATTACCTATAGTGAACTTGTTGAGATTAGCAGCAGTCAGATTATTCATCCTGTTAATAGCCTTGGTTCCCCTTTAGGGTGTATGCTATTGATGGGATGAATTCGTGAGGGTTCACAGCTTTAGAGAGAGAGACGAGAGAGAGAGAGAGAGGTCGGATTAGGTGGTAGGTGATTAACCCTTAATCTCTCCAAATAAGCTCTATATATATACACCCAAGGGGAAACCCTATCTATCTAATAAGGGTAATTACGTCCATCAAATAATACCAGATAGGGTTAAATACGTAATTGATTATTTAAGATAAATGATTAAAGGACATAATTATATTTATATATATATATATATATATATATATATATATCGAAATATATATTTATATATATAAATAATGTCTTACAGGACAATGTCATTTTTTTTGGTACAATATTCTCCCCAAGCAATTGTCTTAAAGATTTTTTAAAGAACTCGTTTCTAAAACTCGAGGGATGTGTGATTGGTCGTCATAAAAAAACATTACTAAAAATAAAAAATAAACATTATAGATATTTGGGGCATCTGCCACGTTGACTAGATGGTGGATGTGTTAGTTTTATCACACAACTACCCTATCATCTCTAAACACTTAAAATAACACAAAAAAAGATGATGATGGCCGACAACAACTACAACAACATTATGGTGAACCGACCACCACAGGTCGTGAGGGTCATATATACCCAGAAGGAAGACACACAAGATTTGAGATAACTACGATTTTTGTGATATGTAGGATGATAATGAAAAAGCATGTTGCAAAAATTGTGGTGCTTTATTCAATCTCATTTCCATGACCACTTTGCATTGTCGTAGTCTAATGCATGTAGACCTTTTCCAAGACAATGAGCCAACGATACGGTTTAATGTTGTTTAAAGTGGTGTTGACTTTTTGTTGTCTTTATGTTGTTTGTTATTTATGTTGTTTATTATTATTAACTAAATAAGTGTATTTTGTGTTCTTTAATTATTATATGCCATTGTTTGTTACACGTTCAACAGGATATGTCACCCTGGTGGATCCAAGAGGAGGAGGCGGACTTGGCCCATTCTTTGTTAAAAGTTACGAAGGAGATTGGGGTTGCTAATGTCGTTGGTATTGATTACTGGTCAAGGCTTGGTCAGGAACCTCACACAGGGTACTTCGTCATCGGTGAAATAGCTCACGTCTTGGTCAGGAACATCACACGGCTCGTACAGGCTGTGTGAGCTCCCATATGGCTTAGGCTACCTGGTTTGTTGACCCACGTGACGTGTACCCCGTGTAGCTTGGATTTTGATCAGCGATCTCGGTGACAACTTTGTAATCTCGTAAAGACTTAGGCCAAGGCCCACATGGCTTGCACCTATCCCATGTGAAGGCCCATACAGCTTGGGCCGTTGACCAAAAGTTGAGTTTCACCAAAAAGTTGACATTTTATTTTTTTCTGTTTTTCTTCCATTTTTCGTCTTCTTTCCGTGTCACCTCTGGTTTAACCTAAAATTCACCTTTTTCATTAGTAACGTATTTAATTCGCATATTTAAAAAAATTAGTTTATAATTGCTCAGTTAATTTACATCATTTAATGTGTCTAGATTCACACACATCATCCAAGTAATTAGTAGACCCCATATATAGGGAATGTTTGGGGGTGCTTATTTGAGTGAAAAAGTGTTTTTAGTTAAAAACACTAATTGACTTATGACATTTTCAAAAGATTTTTTTTTAAAATGTTTGGATTAACTTTTGTGGTGGAAATGTTAATAAGTTGTTTTTAAAAAATGTTCCAAAAAAGGATAATCATTATATACCTAAAGCCATTTGCTACTTTTACATATACGGGGTAGGATGGTAATCTGTTATCAAAAAGCCAAAAAGAGTTTTGAAAAGCCACGATTTGTTGGCTTTTGAGAAATTATTTTTTCCTCCTTTTCAAAAAGCCAAATAGAAAAGTCATTTTTCATTACCCAAGCAATATTTTTAACTTATTGACTTTTTGAAAAGCCTATAAATCAATAAGTTGTTTTAAAATAGTTACCCAAACATGCACTTGTAGGCTTATAATCCTCAATATCGCAATCAGGTTCAAAGAGGTCAATTTATAGGATAGCAATGTCTTGGGGAACAATTTAGGGTTTTTGTGTAGTTTTGGAAATAAGTCAAACTTGGAAATGGATTAAAACATTAATTTGAGGATCATTGGTACGAATTAGAGGATGATAATTCTTGGAAAACATGTTTAGGGTTTTTAGGAGTGAAATACAGAAGAAAACCGTATTGAATTTGGACAAAAAATGAAGATTCTAGCCCCAAATAGAGCGAAACCATGTGTTGGTCGCGAATCTGGTCCGTGCACCAGATCCCGTACGACGAAGAACCAAATGGGATCCCCTCGCAATAGGCGGCTGGGGGGGTCCATATTTTTTTTTCTTTTCGTTTTCCCTTTGTTTCATTGTTACACATATACTTATGTAAAAAAATTAAAAACATGAAATGACACTACTACAAAAATGGCCTTTCTTGACGCTTTTTGCGCGTCAAGAAAGGGCCCAGATGACGCGCAAAAAAGCGTCAAGGAAGGCAGGGTCAAGAATCCTCTTGACGCGCAAAAAAAGCGTCATCCCATTTATGACGCACAAACGATGACGCGCAAAAAAGCGTCATAAATTTATGTCATAAAATAAGCGTCAAGGAAGCCCCCGTCATAAATCTTCTTATGACACGCTTTTTTGCGCGTCATGGTTTTTAAAAAAAAAATAAAAAAAAATATTTGTTTGTAAAATCACTAATTTCCCCATTAATAACAATTAACCTCATAATACAAAATAAAGTACACTTGTAGTAAAATTATACATTTCATATATAGAGCAAACATTACAAAGTTAACATTAATTTACAATTGGATCTGGTAGGCGAACAACCTATAATAACAAATCTAACACTATCATTTTCCTTAGCATTCTTACAACATATATGTCCCACGAGAACTCCTTCACCGCCCATCCAGTGCCCCCCATGGAGGCCGCGTTATCCACCACATATTTCAAGTATGAGCCGTCCTTGGTTGCTCGGAACAACCATGATGCAGCCCACAACAGTTCATCCTTCAAACCAAAACAAACCCATTACCAACTGTGCCATACTATCTTGACCCATTTAGTCATTTACATACTGTATCTCATTTCAAACTCTAAACTGTAATTTTGATGCATTTAACATCCTTAATTATTATTGTTTATTTAAAGATTTAGGTAGTCATTACATATAGACTCACCGAGTAACATGATGATGTATAGAACTCTTTCGCAGACGGGATTGAGTCTGTAAACAGTCCCCTAAACCGATCAGCAAACCAAAAAAGCTGCAGTTTGTGAAAATAAAGCCAGAAGTTACATCAAAAGACCACAACAAAGTGATTCAAGAACTAGGAAATGATTCAGGTATCTGTTGCAGACCTGTTTAGCATGAACTAGTAGCAAGTCAGAGTAAGAAGAGCTATAAGGCCTGAATGCAATAGCTGCAGCAGCCATAGCAGCCGCGGTTTCACCCGCAAGGTCTGAACCAGGGTGTTCAATGTCCAGCCATAGCAGCCGCGATTTCTGGCCGCTCCCAACAGTAGTGATCAGAGTCACCATCAGCTACCTGCACCACAAGTTTGAAAAGTTTTAGAAGGCAAAACTTTTAAGTCTCTCTGGTAGAGGGATATTTGGTTGAATTGATCTTCAACTGTTCCATATATGCCCTTAGACATTGGGTGGATGTAACAAGGCTCGAGTGGGTTCCTAGGCATCCACTTAAATATAAAATGGATTGGTAATAACTTGGAGTAAATGATTAAGTCACCCAAAGTGTTTTTTTTCTTTCTTTTTC
Organism: Deinandra increscens subsp. villosa; assembly: GCA_039602395.1. Taxonomy (NCBI): domain Eukaryota; kingdom Viridiplantae; phylum Streptophyta; class Magnoliopsida; order Asterales; family Asteraceae; genus Deinandra; species Deinandra increscens. The sequence goes on along the minus strand of JBCNJP010000015.1, from coordinate 329,134 downwards.
CGAGTCACCCAAGGTTTGTGAAAATGACTACTTTTTAGCTAATTTGTTGGCGAGTTTTGCGTTTGAACATTCTCTTTCTCGTAAAAAGAGTGAAGAAGAAGATTGAAATAATAAAAAGGAGGAATTGAAGGTTGCCCCTAACCTAAACCATACAAAATTTTTACTGTTAGCATAATACAAGCAATGCTAACAGTATCAAAACCGGATAAGATGAAAAATGATGGTCGATGACCGATGACAATATCAATTTTTAATCCCTACCCAGCCCCTGAATAAATACACAACAGCCATTCGGATTAAAACAAAAAAAAACCAACCTTCTAATCCATCTGGGCAAAGCGATACTTATCTACACAAACAATGTCGTCACTGTTGTACTTCTAATCCATCTGAGCAAAGGGATACTAATCTGCACAACCATAGCATAGATAAACATCCAGATAATCATATGAAAACAACAGGGGTTAATCATAACTAGGAGTTCATAAATATGGGCTGGGAGGAAAAACCCATAAACAATATTAAGTTATTTCATGATCAGATAGCATGTAGAAGTAGAAATCAGTGAAAATTTTGATAAAAAGAACACAAACACATGAGTTTAATTTGCATTTTGTTTAAACAATGATGTTTAAAATTATGATCAAGAAAGAAGATGCTAACTCTTGAAGCTGCAGAAATAGAAACTAATCAAAATCCATAAACAAGATGCTACAAAAGGCCTATTTATAGTTAAATAAGTTCACTAAGCTACATACTCAAAAACCAAACAGACCCTTAAATATAATATAATTATGTGACCTACACACCTCTGAAAGATATTATTGAAAGAAAAAAAGAGGTGAAAATGTTTTACCTTCTTTAAGTGTTGCTTTTTATCTTCATTTAAAGCTAAAACAGTATTAGCAGATTGAAGTTATTAAGACCACATCCAACTAATTATGTTCATATCCATCAGTTAACAGATTGAAGTTATTAAGACCACATCCATTTTGATCATAAATTCATAATCATTCAAAAGTCAGGATAACATACAAAACTATAATGTGATTGTCAAACATGAATTAAAATCGTTTTTCTACCGTCCTGAATCCAATGTCCATAATCAAACCAACAAACAATTGAATATATTTGATGGATACAACAGACAAATTCCAGGCTACATTAATCACTATGAAGATCACCAAGCACTGATTAACTAATGAAAACAAAATCATCAACACGACGATTAATGAATTGAGTTCTAACACGGTCATTCAAACTATAGTAATCTAACAACAGACAAACATCAAATGACATTATTAATAGATTACATACAAGCATTTACAGTGAGAACACACAATGAACAAATATATTGCCTGTTTTAACATAGATCTGCTAGAAAACTAACCTGAACATCGTTGTAGGTCCAGCGGTTGAACAATCAAACATTGTTGTGAGACTTTTCGTCATCAGCAAGGGGTGGTAGGACCTCCATACTAACAGAAAATGGAATTGAGAACAAATTTGACACATAAAAAACAAACGTATAAGAAAAGTGCAATTATGATTAAAGAGCGGATTTGCTAACCTTGGATTATGATTTGGAAGGGGATTAGGCGCTAACGCTGCTGATTGTGTAGCTAACAATCGTTATTATTCTTCTAATTCTGCAAGTGGGAAATTTAGAAGCCTGAACCCTAACTTTGAAGGGTTGAACTTAATGATTACTGCCGATTCAAAATTTGATTTCGAGGGTCGAGAGCGATGAGTAGAGAAGAACAAAACGATTTTGCTAACCTTGGATTACTCGTGATTGCTCCTTGCCAATTCATTCTTCAAGGGATATATCCTCACTCAATCAACGAAAAGCATGAAACAGAGTGTAAACCTTTATGTATACCTTGAATTAAGAAGCAGCAAAGAAGGAAGAGTTGAGGCGAATTGATAGATGCTAAAACCCTAGGATCGTTGAACGTTCATTCGATAAATGAATGATGAATAATTTCAAAAAACGATTAGGAGAGAAGGGGAGTACCTCGAGGGTGAAGGGAAACCCTAGCCGTATCTGTACCTTGAGCCGGCCCATCGATTTGAAATCCTTGTGGAGTGATGGAACTGGCGTTGATGACGACGAGAGGGAGCAGCGGCGGTACTGGCGTTGTGAGAGGGAATTAGGGCAAAAATATTAGCGGGTATGGATTTTTTGAGCGGGCAGATGGGTTCAAGTTTTTAGGAATAAAATATTAGCGGGAAAACAAAAAAAAAATATAAAACGACAATATGAAGATGACGCGCGTCTAATGTGTCCTCCGTGTTTTTTAATTTATGACAGAAATTTTATGACGCGCAAAATTGCGCGTCATCTACTCTTAAAATTTTACAATTTATGACAGATTTTTAATGACACGCGTTTTTGCGCGTCATTGAATAGCGCGCGTCATCGTTCGCGCGTCAAGAAAGGCCCTGTTTCTAGTAGTGTGAACATCTGAACATGACAAAAAATAATTAACATAAAGTTCCATGAAGTTTAATAAAATTACATAAATGACACAAACTTTCATTATTCATAGTTTTCACCCAAAACTTTCACAAGGCTCATTTTGAATAAAGCCTTAAAAATAAAAAAATAAATCATCTTGTATGTCCGACTACTTTGCATATATGCAACATAACCATGTTGCATATATGCAACATAGTCGGGCAGACAAAAATCGATTTTTTTTTAGTTTTTTTTAGGTTGTTAGGTGGCCATCATGTGTATAGATATGGAGAAAAAAAGAAGAAACACAAAAATTACCTAAATAACATTGGTTTAATTAAAATTTAATGGTTTTACATTAGTTTTTAAGTTTGTACAATAATTAATAAAAGTGATTTTTATTTGAACCTTACTTACCCTTGTTTTGGAACGTACGCTACTATTTCTCGTTAATTGTGATTCGCTATAAGTATTTAAAATATGAATTTATATTGTTTTAAAACAATATAAGTTTAGGTAAAATGATATTGAATAAATTGTTGACCCACCTGTTTCATTTTTCACATACTATTTTTGCATGATTGATTAGAACAGAACATATAGTACATTATAACCTTAATCCATCGATCTCATTTACTTCGTGTCAAGAAATTATAGAGTCAAATTTTCTAGAAGTGTATATTGAGACCACTTGTTTGCGAGCATACCAAAAAGGTAAGAAAATGTGTCATTTATCAATTTCATCTCTTTCGTTTGGTAGGTTGTATGGTGTCGGGGAATAACAGCCGGTTCACATATTTAATTATTTTGTGCTGAAAGAAAATTAAAATAGATCGAAATATCTTTTTTTGTTTCTTTTTTGGAACAGAAAATAGATCAAAATATCTGTAAATTAAGGGAAAAAGACGAAACTAGCCGGTTTGACCACGGTTGGACCAAAATAGCCGGCTCCACGGTCGTCCTGGCCACGCCATTCACGGTCGGACGACCGTCTAGACGAAGCTATAAGAAAACGACACCTGTTGTTTTTGACGGTCGTAACGACCGTACGTGGGGGCGGACGACCGTACGGGGGGGCAGGACGACCGTACGTGGGGGCGGACGACCGTACGTGGGGGCGGACGACCGTACGTGGGGGCGGGACGACCGTACGTGGGGGCGGACGACCGTACGTGGGGGCGGGACGACCCTACGTGGGGGCGGACGACCGTACGTGGGGTGCGGGACGACCGTACGTGGGGGCGGGACGACCGTGTATTTTCGTCGGACGACCGTTGTTTTTGACACCTGTTTTGACGGTCGGACGACCGTGGATGCAGGTCATAGACGACCGTGGATGCGGCTATTCTCGTCCTTTTTTGAAAAGGGGGGGACTTTCTCGTCCAACCGTGGTCAAACCGGCTATTTTCGTCTTTTTCCCGTAAATTAAACTATCTGGTTGCTAGAAAGAGAAAAAATAGAAGCATGGACTAACTGAACTCATATAAAAATTGACCATTGTGCGTTTATCAACAAAAAATAAGCAAATTAATAATTTGTTGAAAAAAGGATTAATTTATAAATAGTATTAGCAGCACGTACGTTCATAAACCCATGTCGGTATTTGGAGCAGAAGATCGATATATCGAGTGTACCGCCAAGATGGACCAATGGAGTAAAATAGTGCTACGTATGTGTAACTTCAACCTCTACACTAGACACCGTTGGACATGTATGTATTTTTACGAGGAAACATGAACCCATTTATCTATATCTATCTATCTATACTTCTATTTATATCTATATCTATATCTATATCTATATCTATACTATATAATAAATAAAAATTTGATCATACTTTAATTAGTAAAAAATGACACTTTTTATCATTACAAAATTTTGAATTAAGTCAAAATTTTAATAAATAATTATCTAAAGACAAAATTTTAATATTAGGGTTTATTTAGTTCAAACTTTTGAATTAATAATGATTCCAATAAATAATTATTCGAATACAGTAATTATCTAAATACTAAATTTTAATGTTAAGGTTAATATTTTTGTTCTTCTATTATTTTAGTTTAATGTCATTGCGGAGACCTTTTATATTTATGTTTTCTATAGGTTGCACCTTTTTGTTTTTTTTGCATTTTTTTTAGGTTTCATTCATTGTAGTTTGACACACTGCTTCGCATGTCATTTTTTTAAGTTTTCTCTATTATTTTAATTTAATGACATTATGTGGTTCTTTTGTATTTAAGTTCTTACACGTTACGTTTTAGAACTGTATTGTGTACCCGCGTCATCTCCACCGCAATGCTCGACTAGTGAAATCCATATATATATACAAAAGGTAAATGTTAATTAATACTTGGGTTTAACCTCAGAACCTCCAACTCAGAGGACATAGTATCTTGTCAGGTGGCTACTACTATATATATTGACCCCTATATCTAGGTTTTGTACGTAGAATTGAACATGTGAGGTGGCATGTGAGTGTATGTATATATATATGGATAAGATCGAGATAATGTAAATTAAAAGAAGGAGAGGATAGTAGGATAGTAAATTTAGGTCGAACACCTCCCTTATATACAACACTAATTCCTTTATGCATGGAATATCATGAAAGGCTCTAGAGAGAGAGAGAGAGCATTCACTATTAATATTCATTCAACGACCTACTATCTAGCTAGCTACTTAATGAAATTGCGCATTAGTCATTATTTGTGTTAATTTGGTGATTGTTGTTGATTATATATGCTATTCATTTATTCGATCGTTACCCTTCATATATATATCGTCTATTAGTTCCAAGATCCCGCCCAACTCTCATATATATATTGGCTTCTCCATCATTTCAACTCTCTCCCTCTTCGATCGATCGATCATATTAATTGGTGTCAAAATGAAGGTAATTAATTAAGATCAATTAAGTACTGTTGTTCCTTCAACTTAATTCCGATATTATATCTATAGATGCATGGTAATTAATTAGGTGGAGTCCGTCGTTGTGTAATATGTATATTTTGGCTGCAGTTCTTCGGCTGGATGCAAAGCAAGTTCAATGGTGGACAAGGGCATAACAACTCAAGAACCCCCACCTCATCAGCTACTCGTATGTAACTAACTATATATCTATCCACGATATGATCATCTGTCTCTCAACTTTTTTAACTAATTGATGCAAGCTAGCTAGCTAGCTAGATATCTCCCGTCCCCTTCCCGGCCTATCGTTAATGTATATATTATAAAAATTTCTTCGCGGCATGTGTGTAATTAAAAAGCTTAAGTTTATCCACAAATTAAACGCACTAAAATAATTAATTAAGCTACATATATACTAATTAATTAAAATCAAATTAAGAAGAAATGAAATATGCACGCTTGCTTTCTTATCAGGGGCGCAGCTTAGTGGAGACCGGGGGGGGGGGGGGGGGGCGACCGCCCCCCCGGTTTTTTTCGGCCGTAGTGCTAATTTTTGCGATTTTTTGAATTTTTTTTATATATATTAAGGACCGCCCCCTCGGGATTAGGATCCGTGACTTTTCGCCCCCTCAAACCTTTCACCCAAGCTCCGCCAATGTTTCTTATTATTTCGGATCTTGAAGATTATGATTAAAGTTGGTGCCTGCCTGCCTGTACGTTAATCAGAGACAAATTTCTTAAACTACTAATCAAATGTTGGAATGTTTTATGCTTGTTTAATTAGCGTGTGTGTAATATATATTATACGTACCTTCGATTATCACAAGTACTGTCTGTGCTTAATTAATTAATTAAGCATCCAAATTCTTATAGGTTATAATTAATTAGAGGACCTAGCTAGCTAGCTAGCTTTTTAATTATTAATTATTATATTTTTATTAATTAGTTAATCTTTTAATTTAAACAAACATCATATGATGATGATGATGATGATGATGATGATGATGATGATGATGATGATGATGATGATGATGATGCAGATCTCATGAAGCAAGAACCTGATCAGAGAGAAGAATTTAACGATTGGCCTCGCGGGTTTCTGGCAATAGGAACTCTTGGAAACAATGATCTACCAAGAGAGGATCATATTGTCCAAAATAATATTACTACAGCCTCATCATCATCATTATCATCTCCAGATCTATCTGAATTCACACCTGAAGAAATAGGAAAACTACAAAAAGAGTTAGCAAAACTATTATCCAAGAAAGCAGCAACAGCTGCTGCCCTCCCATTGGACAGATTTCTCAACTGCCCATCAAGCTTGGAGGTGGACCGTCGACTTTCAACCACAGTTATCACGAATAATATTAATCCCGATGATAAATTAGAGGAAATTGACCGGACCATTAGAGTTATTCTTGGCAGATGCAAAGATATTTGCAGGGACAACAGTAGTGGTAAGAAAGCTGTCGAGAAAAAATCGATTTCTTTTCTTTTGAAGAAAATGTTTGTATGCAGCAGCAGCAGCGGCCTCCCACCAATGCCTAGCTTGCAAGATCCACTCCCAGAATCAAGAATGGACAGGGTACGTATAGTAAACCTACCTACCTACCTACGTACGTACAAACTTGATTTACTATTTCTTTTCTTTCTAAAAAAGAAACCCTACCTAGCTTTTAAATGGCCTTTTGATAATTATTCCATGGCCAGTTAAGGATTATCAGAAATGAGCCTCTTACCTTTAAACGACATTTTGTATATATTTTGTCGGCCAACCTGTCATGTTTAATTTGACCTAATGGCGAATTGAGAAAATAAATAAAGCCATGTGCCCAATTTTAAATAGATTTAGTTTGATTTTTAAGCATCGATCCTTCGATCAGTTATTAATTAGCCTCATATATATTTGTTGAATTAATTTTGGAAAAATAAGGCATCGGTTTTAATTTATTAATCTTTGACAAGGGATGGATGTTGAAAAACATAAGGATGTATTTAATTAATTAATAAATAAATAAATAAATAAATGCAGTTATTAAGGGCAATGGTAAAGAATAAGATGAAGACTCAAAATTGTTCACGAGCAACATCAGCAAAGAAATTCATCCAATCAGCGAAGAAGAAGAAGAAGGGTAAATTAGGTAAAGCAACACAAAACAATAATGATGAAGATGCAAATGCAAATGCAAATGCAAACGCAAATGATGGATCTAAATGGGTCAAAACCGATTCTGAATGTAAGCGCGCAGTTCGATATTCATATTCGTCGTACGTAATTAAGTACTACGTACTGATTTGATATATATTAACCCAAGTACGTACGTTGTTTCTTATTCTGAAATTAATTTAAAATTTCAGATATTGTGTTAGAGATATGAAACTGGCCGGCCACCCGGAGATTGATCGAAATGGATGGATCTGTGTGTACGTACGTATGATACCATTTATTAAACCAAATATTTGTATACCAACAACCAACGTACGTACATTGGTCTATCGATCTTGTACGTACGTGCAAATAAATAAACCAATAATTTCCAGCTTGTTTTTTCTTTTATTGTCCATCCACTTTTTATGGTGGGATGCATGTTTATGGGTTCATACTTATTCTCGATCGAATCAGCTGTATTTCTGGATTGAAAGCTTAGACATCTTCCTACTCTAATAAACAATTACAATTGTTGACACTTGTCAACACTAGAATCATTCTCACACAATTTTTCCCTCCCAAATCTAATCCCTAATGAATTCTTTTTTAAGAAATTATATCCCTTATAATCATGATATATTTTTATTTAATTATATTTATGGAATTATGACAATCATATATCAATTTACATCTAATTTTTTATATTTAAAATTCTTTTTTAAACTATTATTATTTTCATTTAATAAATATTTAAAAAACTTATAAAATACCAATAGACATTTATTTACCGTGTTTTTCAAATATAATTGAGCAAATCATATTTAATATTATAACTAATGAATAACTAATATTGTTTTACAAATCTAATAAACATTGTGGATGATACTATTTATAGAGAAATCCGTAAACAATAAAATTTATGTTCATAATATCCAATATTAAATAGTTTTTCTATCATATCAAATGATCCATGTTCATTAAAATTGGAATTTTTAAACATCATGACTAATACAATTGTACGTTATCTAATATATACCAAGATAATTTTTTTTATTGATTTAACATTATAATATTCTAATTATACTTTAGACTTTATACTCAACAATTAAAAAATGTTCATTATAATTTTGATAAAATTTTATACTCACCTAACTTTCTATCGAGACTTAAATTCTCAAGTTTGTCAAATCATAAGTTAGTGTTAGTCGCTATTCAAGGTTGGATTGTTTTTCTAACAACCATTTTTAAAGATGATCATGTTTATGTTGTATTTTTTCCAAATATACAAGTAGAGACATGCTCTAAATATTTTTTTATGAAGAAGATAAAGTCACCAATACCATATTATGAATTATAACTTTATTAAATGTAATGTAATACGTTATTCGGGTAATAAAATGAGTATGCATGAATTATCATTTATATATATTTTCTAATGATTTAACCCGTATAACCCTTTACCAAAAAAAAATGATTTAACCCGTATAACATACGGGTTCTATCCTAGTTGATTAATATATAGCTTAACTATTATATACAACAAGGTGGAGATCACCCGCCGCGCGTTGCGGCGGCGCTAGTCTCCACATTTGCAACCGGTTGGTAAATAAACGAACCATCACAAAGTAGAATACACAATTATAACTCCAAAAACATGTAACAAAAAATATGATAAAGGTTCTACTAAATATTTGACAATCAAAGTAGAACACACCATCAGATTTTACTCACCTAATACTTACAATATGTCTTGGTTTGGAACTATTACAAAAGGTATAAGCTTTGATTGAGTTCTTCCTTCACATCCTAGTTGTTGATTCTTGCGTTCTTCTAATCTAGCCATATGAATCTGCACTATACATGCGATTTATAGTTAGTTTTGAATTTGACATAGCCTTCCACAACACAACTAAACTTTTACATTAATAAACATATCACATTCTTGTTGAAAAAACACAAGCATCATAAAGACTGGTCACAAAACCGCAAGTTAATCCCGTAAACATCACAAACTTTCACTCGGTCGTACTATTAGTCACCACATTTATTATTAATATTTTGTAGTACATCAAGGTTTTTAAAAAGATAATATATATAAGTTAGAAAAAAGATATTAAAAAGAATTCTCAAACCGAAAGAAATTTAAAAAATTGTCACATTGAAAGAAATTTTCTACCTTAGAATCAGTTAGGGCATGGACCTCATTTTGCAAGAATTTTTTCTACCTTAAAAAATTGTCACATTGAAAGAAATTTCTACCTTAAAAAGTTGTCACATTGAAAGAAATTTAAAAAACTCCCTTTCTAACCAACTTTCAATCCAATGGACCTCATTTTGCACATGGAGTAGTGTTGTACATTAGTGTTGGCTTCCGCCCATATCAAGAGGAACAACTGAAATCAAATAAGAAACAACTTAACTTGAAGATCCCTTGATGTTATTGAAAGTCAGTTGAGGAAGGCCATGGATACTCTAACAAAATAAAACAAAAAGGAAGGTAGTTAGACAAAATCTACATCATATAAAGGAATTCATATCAAGTAAGAAAACTCACCCAACACATGCTCAAACTAAAAAAAAATGCATAGAGACATACCTGTGTTCGGGCCATGTTCATCTTGAACAATTGAACCCGCTAACCCGTTAATATTTGCATTACTCTGATTTTCAAACCTGAGTGAGCATCATCCATAATCAATTTGAGGATCTGAGGTTGTTGAACTGCAAGAACAGAAACCAAAACCCTAACAAAAACACACATCTAACAAAAGAATTCAACACATTTATTTATATTCCTCAAACCTGCACTCCATTCCAATTTATTCCCAAATCACTTTACTTAAATATATACCAATTACATCACATCTAAAAAATCAAAATTAAGAGGACACCATATGTTTGGTAACCTAAACATCAATTCCATGTAACCTGAAATTCAAGTACTTTATTGAGAATGGAACCACCTATAATTCCAAGTTGAATAGCACACTACATTAGTTGCATAATGCTGACAGATTTAATACAACTTGCAACAAAAACCATGATTTGTTTTATAAAACATCAATTAGGTAGTCATATATGAGAACAGGTTCTAGAAATTTAGAAATAAAACAACATACGGAACAAAGAAAAATAACAAACGGGTCATCATTCTAACCAACAGGAAGCAGCCAATATCACAGTGCCTCATCGATCTGACCATCAAAAAGCTTAGCCAAAATACCCCATTAGCCCCCAATGTGTGATGTCCCCTGCCCCACGTGTAAAATTTGAAGAAACAATTGTCCCCTAGAATGCCCCATACTTGGCATTGCTATTTAAACAAATCCATGCCACATCTCCCCATTTTAAGCTTTTACCCCAACCATATCCATCAAAAGCCACAAAATGATTTACTCGAAGTGTTTTATGCGTTTGCCATGAAATAATAGACCTCACCAAAACCCCCCATCAAACCCACTCAATCTATGGATTTGACTTTAAAAGTCAAATATATTATGCTTCAAAATTTAATAATGAAAAAACTTATTATTAACCAGAATGAACAGCTCATGTGTAATCCATCAAGCATGGGATGATTCATAAACATTTTTTGAGAGAAAATAGTATAGTTTTATAAAAACAAAAATGGTTAGAAGCCGGCAATAAGTGTTATGCTAATATGTTGAATTCCTTCATATAGTAAATGGATGCAAGTAGATTTCAATAACATAAATAACTCGGTACCTCGTCCGGGAATAGAATCCAAACACATCTGCAACAATGAAAATAACAAAAATCAACCAAAAACCTTACTCGATGGAAAAATAAGAACGACGGCTCAAACAAATTTGATAAATCTCTAGAATAAAAACTCAAGAAAGCAGAGTACCGTCGTATTTCCGGCTTCCTCTCCATCTGAGAGCCTGAAGGGATGAGTGAGATGAAAGAGGGGGCAAAGTGATAAAGCCATGAATATCACAGTATGTGAAAACACCTGCAACAAAATTTCTAGACCCTAAAAATCTTTGTTTTTCAAAACACAAATGAGCATTTCATACCATTCGAAAACCCTAAATAAAAACATGGTAAAAAGTTTGTACACCTAGGGTTTCGGAGAACTGTAATACAAAGAACGAAGCCCTGTCGACCAAATCTACTTCAGATCGGCGGCGACGAAACAATATTTCGGTCAGCTTGCTACAAACGGAAAACAAAGAAGATGTACCTGACTATCTCCAAACAACCAAGGCCAACATTATAGTGCAATTTACCAACTGAAAAAAAACCTTACCAGAATCGCTGAAAACTTTTAAACATTACATACGAATTGCAGAGCGTTCCCATTTCTCACCGATTGTGTGACTGTTCTTCCTTCTTCCCTGTAAGCACACACAAACACATCTATAACAATGAAAATAACAAACATCAAGCAAGGTGAGAAACTCAAAAATCAAAACATAACTCACACAGCAACACGATCAGGGGTGAACCCCCCTGTAGCAGCTTTGTATTCAAACTGACATAAATAGTCTTTGATTCCAACGACAATCACAAACCCTAGCCATCGAAAATAGAAGAGAAAAACATCAACAACAACATGAAAATCCTAGACAGAAGACGAAGAACGGTGGTACCTTGAAATCGACACAAATTGAACCGGATTAGAAGTTGTTATGTCCCTGACGTAACCCTGAAACCGCAAAGAGGATGGGCGGTGAAGAGAGGGAGACGACAATCATCTACCTCAACCGCATCATTTCTTAGTTAGGGAAACGATCCTCTCTTTAGATGAAGATGTGGCAGAGAAAGGGATGAGGGTTGTTGCTTGTTGCTGCTTTTAGAGAAATAGGGAAAATTGATAGCAGGTAAAGATATGGAAAGATTCACACGTTTTCAATGGACAACCATCCAAATACCCTCAAAGTTTTAATCAAATTACAACTATGCCACATTTACTATTCCAAATCTTTAAAATTGATGATAGGTAATACGTGTTGTTGTTTCCAAAAATATAACACAGTACTACGTCTAATTAAATATTTTACCATACCAATTACCTATCATCAATTTTAAAGATTTGGAATAGTAAATGTGGCATAGTTGTAATTTGATTAAAACTTTGAGGGTATTTGGATGGTTGTCCATTGAAAACGTGTGAATCTTTCCATATCTTTACCTGCTATCAATTTTCCCTATTTCTCTAAAAGCAGCAACAAGCAACAACCCTCATCCCTTTCTCTGCCACATCTTCATCTAAAGAGAGGATCGTTTCCCTAACTAAGAAATGATGCGGTTGAGGTAGATGATTGTCGTCTCCCTCTCTTCACCGCCCATCCTCTTTGCGGTTTCAGGGTTACGTCAGGGACATAACAACTTCTAATCCGGTTCAATTTGTGTCGATTTCAAGGTACCACCGTTCTTCGTCTTCTGTCTAGGATTTTCATGTTGTTGTTGATGTTTTTCTCTTCTATTTTCGATGGCTAGGGTTTGTGATTGTCGTTGGAATCAAAGACTATTTATGTCAGTTTGAATACAAAGCTGCTACAGGGGGGTTCACCCCTGATCGTGTTGCTGTGTGAGTTATGTTTTGATTTTTGAGTTTCTCACCTTGCTTGATGTTTGTTATTTTCATTGTTATAGATGTGTTTGTGTGTGCTTACAGGGAAGAAGGAAGAACAGTCACACAATCGGTGAGAAATGGGAACGCTCTGCAATTCGTATGTAATGTTTAAAAGTTTTCAGCGATTCTGGTAAGGTTTTTTTTCAGTTGGTAAATTGCACTATAATGTTGGCCTTGGTTGTTTGGAGATAGTCAGGTACATCTTCTTTGTTTTCCGTTTGTAGCAAGCTGACCGAAATATTGTTTCGTCGCCGCCGATCTGAAGTAGATTTGGTCGACAGGGCTTCGTTCTTTGTATTACAGTTCTCCGAAACCCTAGGTGTACAAACTTTTTACCATGTTTTTATTTAGGGTTTTCGAATGGTATGAAATGCTCATTTGTGTTTTGAAAAACAAAGATTTTTAGGGTCTAGAAATTTTGTTGCAGGTGTTTTCACATACTGTGATATTCATGGCTTTATCACTTTGCCCCCTCTTTCATCTCACTCATCCCTTCAGGCTCTCAGATGGAGAGGAAGCCGGAAATACGACGGTACTCTGCTTTCTTGAGTTTTTATTCTAGAGATTTATCAAATTTGTTTGAGCCGTCGTTCTTATTTTTCCATCGAGTAAGGTTTTTGGTTGATTTTTGTTATTTTCATTGTTGCAGATGTGTTTGGATTCTATTCCCGGACGAGGTACCGAGTTATTTATGTTATTGAAATCTACTTGCATCCATTTACTATATGAAGGAATTCAACATATTAGCATAACACTTATTGCCGGCTTCTAACCATTTTTGTTTTTATAAAACTATACTATTTTCTCTCAAAAAATGTTTATGAATCATCCCATGCTTGATGGATTACACATGAGCTGTTCATTCTGGTTAATAATAAGTTTTTTCATTATTAAATTTTGAAGCATAATATATTTGACTTTTAAAGTCAAATCCATAGATTGAGTGGGTTTGATGGGGGGTTTTGGTGAGGTCTATTATTTCATGGCAAACGCATAAAACACTTCGAGTAAATCATTTTGTGGCTTTTGATGGATATGGTTGGGGTAAAAGCTTAAAATGGGGAGATGTGGCATGGATTTGTTTAAATAGCAATGCCAAGTATGGGGCATTCTAGGGGACAATTGTTTCTTCAAATTTTACACGTGGGGCAGGGGACATCACACATTGGGGGCTAATGGGGTATTTTGGCTAAGCTTTTTGATGGTCAGATCGATGAGGCACTGTGATATTGGCTGCTTCCTGTTGGTTAGAATGATGACCCGTTTGTTATTTTTCTTTGTTCCGTATGTTGTTTTATTTCTAAATTTCTAGAACCTGTTCTCATATATGACTACCTAATTGATGTTTTATAAAACAAATCATGGTTTTTGTTGCAAGTTGTATTAAATCTGTCAGCATTATGCAACTAATGTAGTGTGCTATTCAACTTGGAATTATAGGTGGTTCCATTCTCAATAAAGTACTTGAATTTCAGGTTACATGGAATTGATGTTTAGGTTACCAAACATATGGTGTCCTCTTAATTTTGATTTTTTAGATGTGATGTAATTGGTATATATTTAAGTAAAGTGATTTGGGAATAAATTGGAATGGAGTGCAGGTTTGAGGAATATAAATAAATGTGTTGAATTCTTTTGTTAGATGTGTGTTTTTGTTAGGGTTTTGGTTTCTGTTCTTGCAGTTCAACAACCTCAGATCCTCAAATTGATTATGGATGATGCTCACTCAGGTTTGAAAATCAGAGTAATGCAAATATTAACGGGTTAGCGGGTTCAATTGTTCAAGATGAACATGGCCCGAACACAGGTATGTCTCTATGCATTTTTTTTTAGTTTGAGCATGTGTTGGGTGAGTTTTCTTACTTGATATGAATTCCTTTATATGATGTAGATTTTGTCTAACTACCTTCCTTTTTGTTTTATTTTGTTAGAGTATCCATGGCCTTCCTCAACTGACTTTCAATAACATCAAGGGATCTTCAAGTTAAGTTGTTTCTTATTTGATTTCAGTTGTTCCTCTTGATATGGGCGGAAGCCAACACTAATGTACAACACTACTCCATGTGCAAAATGAGGTCCATTGGATTGAAAGTTGGTTAGAAAGGGAGTTTTTTAAATTTCTTTCAATGTGACAACTTTTTAAGGTAGAAATTTCTTTCAATGTGACAATTTTTTAAGGTAGAAAAAATTCTTGCAAAATGAGGTCCATGCCCTAACTGATTCTAAGGTAGAAAATTTCTTTCAATGTGACAATTTTTTAAATTTCTTTCGGTTTGAGAATTCTTTTTAATATCTTTTTTCTAACTTATATATATTATCTTTTTAAAAACCTTGATGTACTACAAAATATTAATAATAAATGTGGTGACTAATAGTACGACCGAGTGAAAGTTTGTGATGTTTACGGGATTAACTTGCGGTTTTGTGACCAGTCTTTATGATGCTTGTGTTTTTTCAACAAGAATGTGATATGTTTATTAATGTAAAAGTTTAGTTGTGTTGTGGAAGGCTATGTCAAATTCAAAACTAACTATAAATCGCATGTATAGTGCAGATTCATATGGCTAGATTAGAAGAACGCAAGAATCAACAACTAGGATGTGAAGGAAGAACTCAATCAAAGCTTATACCTTTTGTAATAGTTCCAAACCAAGACATATTGTAAGTATTAGGTGAGTAAAATCTGATGGTGTGTTCTACTTTGATTGTCAAATATTTAGTAGAACCTTTATCATATTTTTTGTTACATGTTTTTGGAGTTATAATTGTGTATTCTACTTTGTGATGGTTCGTTTATTTACCAACCGGTTGCAAATGTGGAGACTAGCGCCGCCGCAACGCGCGGCGGGTTAACATAATTGGTTGATAAAGGTACGTAAAGTTGATGAATGCTTAATTGGCATGTATGAGATCTAACCTAGCTTATAGGTAAGGGTGTACGTAAAGTTCAAATCTCATCCGTGACTCTTTTCACTACTAGAATGTTGGGGTGTTTACTATCGTTTTTTAGTCGTAATCACGACCCGATTTAATATGTTTGACCATGTTTCATTACAAGTGATTAAGTTTGACTTACATTGACTATGTTTCACCTAACCTTTTCTAACGTTTTTTTATTTCATGCATTTTACATCAATGACAAGTTTTGAACTTATTTACCAAAATGACTTTGTCTCTTACTATTGGGTTGCAATCCTAATGGCTTTGTTTCACCTAATCTAAATTAAAATTATTGTAACAGGTTATAAGTAGTCATAAGTCATAACGGATCATTATAGGTCAAAAGAGCCAAATTAGCAACAATGTCCCTAATTCAACATCATTACTGACAAAGTGGACCGTGTATTAATTTTCCAAGTTGTTAAAGAGTTACCCAAAAATATACAATATCAAGTAACAGACTTTCTCGTGTCTAAACATTTTCCCATAGTCAACTGCCACACCTCCAAAAATCCACCAGTGGACACCGCAAACGGGGCGTGTCATATAAAGATCTAAGTCGCCAAACACACTGAACACTCTATATGCTTGAAAAAACGTTTGAAAATCATTTTTAACACTTAACGTTCTAAAATAGTTTATCATAGTTATTGCGGAAGCGACTTTTAAACAGACAAAGTTTAACAAAATATTGCGAAAGCAACAATTAACAAAAATAAGTTCAACAGTTTCACCCCCCAAGGCGTTAAGAGGTAAATAAATGTCCATACATGATCCTAAACGTGCTCCTAAGCGTGCCTCCTACGGACCTGAGAAGAAACATACGAAAAAAGTGTCAACGCAAGGTTGCTGAGTTCACAAGTTCAAAAGCGGGTAAATAATCATTTATAAAAAACTGGTAAGTAACAAGTTACCCTCAGCGAGGCCTAACCCAAGCAGAGACTTCACCCTGAAAGGCTGATTTATATGCCCGTGGATAGCTAGTCCATAAGATTTTTATAACACCATAGGGTTTCTGACACCATTACTGACAGTTACCTTACCTTCTAACCATACCGTTTGCAAGTATGGTTAAGCTAGAGATAATATAATACCCGTCCCACTCCCAGTGGTCGAGTAGGGCTTGTCAGGCCCAGTAGATCTACCTCATAATTCTTAGTTATCAAGTATTCATGGTTCACTAAAGCAGAAGAAACTTTCATACCAAACAGATTCATCCATGGTTTATAAGGTTTGGTATATAACATCAAGTTTAAGTTTGCAAAGCAAACGTTACCATATGTCTTCTCCCCCAAAAGCGTAAACAGTTAAAAAGCGGGATAGTGAACTCAACTTGGGGTGCAAATTTAGTAATCCAAATAATCAACCGACGAAAGAAGTGAATCCCCTTAGACTTCACCTAAGACACATATCAGTGTGAGTGTTGACTGTATTTACCAACTGTCCCGATAACGTGCGGACAATAGACAAGTTGACTAGAATACACATAAGTGATCAATTTAGGCTTTCTAATATTTATCCTAACACGTATATGACATATAACATTTCATATGGCAACAAATATAGTAGAAACTCTATAAAATAATACATTTTGGACCACCAAAATTTATTAATTAAAAGAGTTATTAATTAATCGATAAATTAATAATTATTAATTTATATATTAATTAATATTTTATTAATTTATAGTAGGATACTAAGTTTACAAACACCTTTCCAACTTCCACTTAATTATTGTATACAATGCATGTATATCAAATGAACGGCCCAATTTGAAATAAACCTTCAATCTCCCACCTTATTATGCTTCTTGTGTTCAATGTATCACTTTATGGACATTAAAAATATTTTCTATATAAATACAAGATCAAAATAGGTTAACACAAACAAATCATACACACAACATGGCTTCCCATCTTAAAGGTGTGAAAAAAACAACAATGACAGACGAGATTCGAAGAGCATTATGCAAACACAACAAGGATAATCCAAGTCTCACTCAAAATCAATTGCAAGAATGGGTTCATAGTAACTATGGTTTTTAGGTGAGTCAAGCGACAATATCGAATACAGTTAAGCGGTCTTTAGAGTATCTCTCACTTGCTCCCGAAAGAGGCGATGTTAAGCGACACAAACCGGCAAAATTTCCTGACCTAGAAAAATCTCTATATGAATGGTTTGTTTTTTAGACTTCAACCGGATCATTCCCTTGCAACAATGCAGCTTCAAGGAAAAAAACAAGACAAGAAAAGACTAATTGTTGCTATTTGCTGTAATGAGGACGGTTCGAAAAAACTTCCTTTATGGATTATTGGGAAATATGCTAAACCAAGGTGCTTCAAGAATGTAAACTTGAACAGTCTGAATTGTGAGTACCGTGCTAACAAACGAGCTTGGATGACTCGTGTGTTATTTGAAGAATATGTTCGCCAACTTGATAAAAAAATGGTTGGAAAAAAAATTCTCTTGATTGTGGATAATTGCCCTACTCATCCAAAAATTATTGAAGGATTACGAAATGTTGAATTAATTTTTTTGCCACCAAACACAACTTCAAAAATTCAATCTTGTGATGCGGAGATCATACGAGCTTTTAAGATGCATTATCGTCGTCGATTTTATAGAAGTCTTTTGGAGGGTTATGAATTAGGGGTTCCAAATCCATCAAAAATAAATGTATTAGATGCAATAAATCTTGCAATTTCAGCATGGACTATGGATGTTCGTGCAAATACAATTGCGAACTGCTTTCGTCATTGTAAACTTCGATCAACAGATAACATGACTTTTGAGAACTCAGATGAAGGTGGTGAAAGCACTCAAGAACTCCACAATTTGATCATAGAGTTGTGTTATCGCAATGCAATGGATGTCGAAGATGTTCTGACTCACCCAGAAGAAAATGTAGTTGCACAGTTGTTGACTGATGAATAAATTATTGAAAGCGTTATTGGAAATAATAAAGATGATATCGATGAAGAAGATGATGAAAGTTCTACAATAGAGCCCCCTTCGCGAAATGAAGTTATTGAAGCGGCAATCACATTGAACAATTTCTTGTTGAGCTATGAGAAAACAACACCAGAAGTTCTTACCATGCTAAGGAAAATTAGAGACGAGATTCAAGGGGAAATTGATTTGAACAAAAAACAAAAGACAATTGAGTCATTTTATATGGGGTCTAAAGAAATTATCAAAAATGTATTATCTTATAATTTTAGCGAATTATTAATTTAGCACCCTATCCCCGAGTCGGGACCAGCAAAAAATATTATCTTAGAGAGTTTATTAAATAATCGAGTATTAATTTATCGAGTTTCTATTGTACATCGTAATTTATTACAACATTATCCCGTATATACGATGTAAGCTCGACGGAGCGATCTTACAAAGTCATGTCATTCCCACCGAGACGGGAGACTTAGGACTTGTACGTACGTATAACTCATAATTAATTTGACTTAAAGCATGTAAACACGTAACCAGGCATTTACACGATCATACGCATGTGTCACGTGAGTATTTATTTTTCCGGAAAATATATATTTATTGCACGTTGGCTAATTCCATATCAAAATCACCTTGTTATCATTTATTAAGCCACATGAACCCATGTTTAGCACGTTTCAAGTCATATCATAGGTTTACATTTGCATACATGACCATCTTATTGACCTAGTGTCTCGATTACACGATAAATCCATGTAAATAATTCAAATAAATTATTCCACGTGAAATTAATCATTAAGTTTGGAACTTTATAGTTCATCATGCATCCATTAACCTAAATCAAGCAACTTTATTGTAGATCTAACACGAATCAAACACCTTTATTCTAGATCTAGCATGCTTGGTCATAAAAACCGAGTTTTTATCAAAGATCTCACGTAAAGTTCATGACTTTATTGCATAACAACACTAGATCTATAATCATCAAGCATTTAGAACATATATAGATCATACATCAAGATTCAATATTTATTCACATGCATCCATGCAAAACGCTAGATCTATCATGGATCATCATCCTTAGTGAAAAATCACATTTTTTATCCAAAGATGCAAACTTTATTCAATCAAACACTAGATCTACTCATTTAATCATCATATCATCGTCATGCAGCCCTAGATCTAACATAAAGCTCAAGTCTTGATGACTTTTAAACAAGAAAATCAAAGAAAACACAAACCGATGAATAGAGAATGTTAGGGGGTGAGATGTGAACTTAATTCTTGAAGCAAAGCACAAATATTGATGAGTTTTAAGTAAGAAAGGGTTTAGGACGTTCTTGAAAGCTGATGGGACGTTTGGTGGTGCATAAATGAAAAAAATTGGGGCTAAGTGTGCTTAAATAGTGGAAATTAGGGTTTCTACTGAAAAACTCACCAAGCGTATCGCTTGGAATAACTGTTATTCTAGGCGATACGCCTAGAACGTCAGTCTGACAGCCCCTTTGACTTTTGTTGACTTTTCACGTTTTTTGATGTTTTGGTCACAGTTTTCAATGATTTTAGTTTTTCTTTATCCACCATCATTTTTATCACATCGAATCCAATAAAATCAAGTATCAAATGTCATGTAACATATTATAATTGTACAATTAAATTCACGTAACAATTTTGCACAGAAGTCACAACATATAGCAGTTTTTAATTAATCACCAATGTTTTGAGACTCGAACTTGTGTGTGATGTTTGTGAAGTGTTTTAAGGCTACTAGACTCTTCTAATACCTTAGTTGATATACTACGCCTATATACATGATTTTCGGATTGGTCGGTTTTATCAGTTTTATCCGTTTTTAGGATTCAGGTCCCACCCGACGGACCAAAATGTCACATCAACGTAAGCCTTGAGTTCAAAGGACTCATATTTACCAAAAAAATGTACCTGACCTGAAGATTTTTTTAAATACCTCAGCAGTCTCATGGCTATAGACAAATGAGACTATTTAGGACTATGCATTTATTAACTTAAATAATGTACCGAATATGAAATGCAGGTCTAGTATGAGATAAATAATATCGGACACAGGGTTGTTATTATCTTTACACAAAGAAGACAACACACAATTCACTAGTTTACAATCAGTCATACCAAATTCAGCTAACAACTCAAGACAATACTTTGAGACAAACAAACACCAGCTATTCAAAAGGGGCTGGCGGGGCAGCTTGTTGTCAGCCTTACCTGCGTGTTGTCTTAAGTCGTGTATGTTTCTCACGTTGAATTGATGGAGTTTGATATTTAAATTTAAAAAAAAAACACCAGACTTAGTCTTAATTATCTCAATACCTAGGAAATACTTAAGTTCTCCTAAATCTTTAAGCAAGAACTTGGTTTTTAATAAAGCCTTGACTTTCTAAAATTCTGAACATCATTTCCAATTATCACAATGTCATCAACATAAACAAGCAACACTAAAAACACATAATCAGATTGTTTCGCAAACATAGAATAACCATATCTACTTTGTTGAAAACCAAGTTCTAAAAGAACTCCAACTAATTTTCCATTCGACATTCTAGGAGCTTTTTTAAGCCCATAAAGAAAGTTTTTTAGTTTACAAACTCTGGACTCATATTTGAAATGGTAACCCTTAGGACTAGGGGTGAGCATGGTTCGGTTCGGTTTGGTTTTTTGCCCCAATCTAACCGAAAGCGAATTTTTCGGTTTCTAACAAAATTAAAAACGAACGGTTTTGGTTTTTTGGTTTCAGTTTTTTAATATGTGGTAATATAATTTTAAACTTTACATGTCTAGCCTTAGAATCATTCACTCATGGGGTATTTTGGTGCGTATGCCTTAATTAGCTGAGGAGGTGATAAATGACTGAGGCCGGAGCGCCTTATGGCGCGCCTCTATCCGATTTTATGTTGATTAAATTTGTTCAGAAACTTTTTGTGTTTTTTATGTGTGTTTTGAATGTTATAGACTCTCTATGTAAAATTTTCAAACATTCCATGTCTTTTTTATGTAGTAGACTTTGTGTGTTTTTTATAACTACTGAATCTCATGATGAAATTAGTTGAAATTATTTGTTTGATGTTTAGTATTTTAGGTTTTATAAGATAAATTAATTTTTATATTTATTTTTTACTTCCACCTCGGGCTTACGCCTCGGTTCGCCTCGAGGGTTAAGCCTCGCGAGACAAAGGAAAAACGCCTCAAGGCTCGATGTCGTTCTTATAAACCTTGATAACAAGAGATTAGAGCATGTACAAAAGTTCCCATTCAAATCAACAAAGTAAAAGAAACATGGTGATCAAACAAGGAAGATAAAAAACAACACAACAACATTGCTTATTTTAGGCTTCATCTTTCCTCCCTCCACCCATACAATTTCTATCATAGCTTCAAGAAAATTATGATATAAAATTAAAGAATGGTATCCTATATATAATCAATCAATCTTCTAAAATCCCATCACAAGCTCACTCTGATCTTCTTCTAGAATGTTGTGAAATAGAACAATGTAATGAACGTTGTTCATGATGAACAGATTGTCACATCCCAACCGACGGTGAAATGTGTCGGGGTGCGATGATTTTCCAGATGCTCACAACACTAATTAAAACGTTATGATATACTTAGTTTAGCCCATTTCATAAATTACCAAGACATAAACATAATTCAAGGTTTACATGTCCAAAAGCAAATAACATAGCATAACATGAGTCCAATTATTTAATTAGGTCACTCTACGCCCATGTATTCCTAAGGTGATGATATCCGAAGTCAAACTGCATTACCTACAAGATGTACAACATACGAGTCAACTATAAATAGTTGGTGAGTAAACATATGTTTAGTAGCATGTCATAGTTTCAAAATCATTTGTTCCATAAGATTAAGTGTAAACCAAGTACGATAAACAAACATGAAATAGAGTAAACAAGAGTGTATGATCCAACCCTAACCATAAGGTTACCAATCACCCAATGTCAAATACCGGCCAAGTCGTTACACCGATAGATCTATCATTGAAACCCCGGCTTTTTACAGTTAATAGAGGTCGTTCACAAACATAACACATAAATCACATAGGTTTAGCATATAAGATTAACACGTAATGTTCACATAATACGCATGTAGTTTTTAGAGTAAAGATTATAGTTCTAGAGTTTGAATAGTCGTACATGTTGCACCACAAAATATAAAATAAAAAGTGGCTATGAGTACTCACATGATAGCGAAGATGTCGAGAATGAAACCAAAGATAGCGGCGCGAGGTCAAACCCGGAGATCACCGTGACGATCGGACGCGATAGAGAAACACCGAAAATAAATAAATAAGTAAATATACAAAACGTACGACACGAAAAGACATGATGGACACGATCAGATTCGCGACTCGTTGGTGATTTAGTTGAGTGATAACGCACGAGATTAATTAACCAATTCATGTGGTCAAACCTAAATCTAAGTCAACGACAACAAAATATTAATTAATCTATTTATTTTCATGACGTCGCAAAATAAATATTTATTTTCATGAAGATCAAATTAATAACAAATAATAGTCATAATGATTCTAACATGCCTAATCATGGATAATAACATGGTTCCAACATATAACATGAAATAAATATTAATCTAGACATTTTATAAAAATACATACATAAATCTAATGGAAAATATAGAATTTTTATATAATAAACCCTAATCTACCTAAACATGGAAATTTTATTAAGCATATTTCCTAGATCTAGTATTAAAATGTCATTTTTTTACAAGACTAATCATAGATCTAACATAATGATGTCACTTTTTCATGATAAAGTTTCTAGATCTAACGTTACACTATATAACATTTTACAACTTTTGTTACAGCCATTGATACACAAGTTACTATCATGAAGCACAAGTTACAAGTATCTTAGCAGGTTGTACAAGTCTTTGAAGCTTTTTCCGAATTTACAATGGGTCATGCGGTATGTACAAGGCATATGCTTTTTTACCTTTGGACGTCATTTTTCAACTTCCCTCACGTAATACCACATTCCCTCACCTAAAGCATTTGAAAAGGACAGTATGGTATGAAGGAACACCGCAACCTCATATTTCATCTCCGTCGTCTCTCTCTTCTCTATCTCGATCTCAATAATCGCCCAAAAACGAACCAAAATCGAGGTTCCTTACCAAGCCCCAAGCCGCCGTCGTCATTGTGGCGGAACCCTAATGGGAACCACGGCTATCGCCGCCTGTCGTGGTCTCCGTCGATTCCGACAAAGATGAAAACAGATTCGCCGCGGTCTACGCGGCAAAGGTACGTTTTAGCTTTTCTTTCTTCCATTGTCTATTTCTTGGTTGGTAAAAAACAATTGGTTTTCTGCGTTTTTTGTGTGTTGTAGATGCCATCGTTGTGGCTCAGCTCCTACTCAAGGTATATGTGTCTGAATTTGTGTGTTCTTGCCCTCTGTGGTTCACCGATTTGGCGATTTGGTTGTCGGTTTGCAAGATTTCAGTCTTGATTGGACTAATTTTGGGCTTCAAGTTGTGTGATTCCGTAGTTTGTATGGGTATCTGTTGTTCCGTCGTGTTTGCTTTGACTCCTCTAGGTATAACAAGTGAAGTTTTTTTTATGTCTTTGAACTTTCAGGTGCTTCAAGTTTCATCTTTGTTTTTTTATCTCGGGATGCTTGGTCTCAGGTAATGGTTTTTTGCTTTGCATCTTTAAAATATTCGGTGTATGATTTCTTTTTAGATTTCGTCCTCCTTAAAGGTTTATGTTCCATGTGTTTATAATGAATTTAGTTAATATTCTTTGTTCTTTAACTTGATTGAGGCTTTAGGTTAGTATTTGCTGTTTAAATCAATGGATCTACAATTAGGCAAGGAATCAAGTTTGTTTTCTTTCACTTTTCTTCAATTTGTTGACCAGAATACAACTTTGTGAACCTAACGTTTGGTGGGTTTATTGTAATTATTTGCCCAATAAGTTATAGATATATTGATGTTTACTCAAATGATATTGCTTACAAATACAGCTATTTTTGCAGATAAGGGTCGAGAATTAGGGGTTGTATATAGAGTTGTTTGAGAAAGATGATTATTTAGATAAATGTGAAGTAGCTTTTAACAGCTTCATCAGAATAGAGTGATAGAGTGTCGAGTTCAAGCATATGAGTATGTTGATCGTTTCCTTAACTAGGCCAATTTCTCATATGGGTCTCACAATAAATGCTAAGAAACCATCAAATTTAATTGGGTCAATATCATACTCCATCATATTTAAAGTTGGTTACACTCTCTTCTGAAACCATTAGAAACTTCCATAAATCAATCAACATGGGATCCAACTACATAAGTTCCAAAATTATCACAGTTCCAAAAAGTAGCCAAACTTCCATAAAAGAGCGTTTGAAAGCATTTGTGATTAACCCATTTAATTTGGTTGCATCTAAATGAGTTCCAAAAAATTATCACAGTTCCATTCCATAAAAGAGCACTCACAATTATGTGGGATGCTATTTTCATCTTAACGGCTTAAATATTTCTTTGGTTGGTAGAAATCACAACCTTATCTTGCTTATCTTTTGTATGAAACTAATCCTGGGGTTTGGATCAGGAAGTGACATGTAGAGATAGTTATGTTGCTATTGATGAAATGTGTTATGAAAACATCCAACTATTATGTATGAAACTAATCAGGGGTTTTTTTCCTTCTAAATTATCCCATTTCAAAAGTCAAAATTCGTACAGTTCCATGAGCAAGTCTAATAAAAAGTCAATTGATTTCTTCTAAATTTGTGGCGAATTATATGATAATCAAGACAATAAGATAACAAATGTCATTCGTTTGATTAATTTTAATGTTAAAATTTTGTTTACAAGAGATTCCTTCATTGAGATATGTTTGGTTTTATTTATTTATTTATTTATTTATTTATTATTTCTTCTGAATTTTCATGTTTGTCTCTTTTGTTGCAAGTTAAAAGTTTACAAGTGTTCGGTTGATCTTCTGTCTAGGTAAGTTTATGCATATCAACTTATATATGGTCACAAAATGGTCTTCTAGACCACTGCTAATTATAATTTGGGAAGCATATCAGTTATACTTATGAAGTGTAGTAAAATTGAAATGTCTAAAAGATGAAATTTCTATGAAAGTGTACAAACCTTTGTCAGAAAATTTGTTTTTTTTTTGTTAATGCTTAATGGAAGATTCTAAATTATTAACCACAACAACTGTTTGACGTTCACGATGAAAAAATGAAGTTTTAAATCAGTTCTTAGTGTTATATGCGTTTCTAATGTTTTAAAACATTGGTTTTCTATAGTTATTCAGTTGTGAGTTCGTAAATCACTGATGCAGTTGGCTTTATGTTTTGGGGCTAAATTTTGTAATGAAAAAGAAAGGTAAATTATGATTTCATAAGAACCCATTTTCATGAACTTATGCTAACGATTATGATTTTTTTAGGTCTTTGTATAAGAATATTACTCTTATTTCAGAACTGTAATGAGCTTTATAAAATTTGTGGATAAAACTTAAATGATTATGACTACTCATAAAAAAACTAAAAGTGCTTATTTTATGAGACATGGCAAAAACTAATTATTTATCAAAAATCTAAAAGTGCTCATCTAAACTTCCTTTGATCCTATTATAATTGTTTTTCATCTACATCTAAAACTTATGTCTAACTTAAAAAATGGTGTTTGCAGGCAAATAGTTTATGGTTCTCAAATTTTGTTCTTCAAAGGAGAAAATATACAAATGCAATGGAATTCAGACTAATAGAGTAAGTGTCCTAAGTGCAAGGAGAAAATATACAAATGCAATGAAATTCAGGCTAGTAGAGTAAGTGTCCTAAGTGCGTTTTTTCTTTAAACTTGAAATAGCAGCAAACTAGAAAAAATAAAAAACATTTTGCTGCAACGGGTTAATCAAATGGGTCGAGTTGATATGATGAAGATGAAGAATGTGATTTTTGTACTAAAACTTTAGCTATTAGTTTGATTGAGTTTTAAGAGTTTTTAGTTTTGTGGTTTACTACTTTTATAATTGTGTTCATCCTATTGGTGAATGAGATAGCTTTCATTTTCTTTTGGTGTAATGTTACTATGTTTCAAACGTTAAACGCTTTAGATGCAAGTAATACCCGGTCTTGCGTCTTTATTTTTGGCTTATTGTTTTTCGATGTGTTTCCAAACTGCTTCGACCCCGTCATGCCGGTAGCAACGCGCCAATTGAAAAACTTGTTAGATTACAAGCATAACATAGATCTAGTAAAAACTATCACAAAAATGTCATATTTTCATGTTAAAACCTAAATCGAAGCATTAGATTTCCATCAACACATGATAAACTCCTAGATCTATGTCCAAGATGGTGTTTTTATGGAGATCTAAGTATCTTAGTTCAATATATCTAAGATCTAACATGTAAATAAAAAAAATTACAATTTCAAGCATAAAAATCATATATTTGTTTATCAAAACCTTAGATCCATGAAGCATGGCAATCCTCCATCATGGTTCATGCATAAAAATGTAAGCTTTAACAAATCAAATCTAGATCTATCAAGTTCTAACAAGATCCATCAAATATTCATCATAAAAATCAATAAATATTCAATCTTATTGCATGCATGCAATCACTAGATCTATCACGCATAGCTTAGATCAAGACCAAAATCATAATAAAAAATTTGATCTTGATCATAACATGCAAAGAAACAAGAATGAGGAAGTGTAGATAAAACACTCCAAATATAGGTAAACCGACATTTTTCTATGCTTGATTACCACAAGTTGGAGCTCTAAATCTTAAAGGATCTTGAACTTGGATGACTACATCCGTTTTAGGGTTTTGGGAGGTGTTAGAATGAGGAGCATGGAGGCTAGAATGTGATTAGTGGCTTAAATACCCGCTTTTAGGGTTTTTCCCCTCGACTGGTCGGTGGGCGGTACCCGATGGGTACCCCCACAAAGCTTCGCGGTGTGCGACGCACACCAGGGGGTGTGTGCGCACTATTTTCGTTCCCGTTTTCTCGTCCTTTGCCCGTTTTGAGCCTCGTTTTCTCCTATTTTCTCCATTTTGTTATTACCATTATATTACCACATTCAGTCCAATCAAAATGATTATAAATATGACACATATCGAATTACGGTTGTTAAGATAATGCACATAACGCGTTTTGAGGTCGGTTTTGTCGTACGTATCACTTTTAAGCAAATCACCTACGTTTCGCGACTCGATCAAGTGTGTGATGAGACATGACATGATTTGTGATTATAAGACTCATAAATGTGATAAAATTGATATACGAAACTCAAAAACGTGATCTCCCGGTTAAAATCAAAATTGTGCGGGATTTACCAAACTTTCGTTGTTTGCTTTCGAAACCTTGAATTCTCACCAACCTTAACTTGTATTTACTTGTGTGTGTAACTAGTATAAAACACAAGTGTCATACATGCTTAGATTGTTCGAATTCCTGGTTAAACGTAATTAACGACACGTTCGCGTAAAATCCAAAATAAAGACAAATTGAACATCAAATCGATCAATAAACACGATGATGGATCCGAACACATAAAATAAAGATTAAAGTATCATCTTAATCATAAATCTTTATTTAATTATCGATTACGGGTTCGGATTACATACTTAGGTCAAATCAGATAAACCGGAAAAGCCTGGGTGTTACACAAATGAGCCAAGGACGTGTCTTTGTAGTGATTGGATTTTCCTTCCAAATTGAATTGAAAGATGAAAATGATCTAACTTAGATCGAGCGCCAAGGGTGATTGCTCTTCATGCTCTGTCATGTCTAGATCTGGAGCGGTCTGATCCTCCAAGTATCTAGAACCGGTTGTAGGGCTCGACACTATTAATTCACCTAGGGTTTGTTTGTAATCTGAAATCAAACTGATGTAGTTCATCACATATCTAGTTATAGAATGAATAGTTCCTCCAGGGACAGGAACTCTAGAAGGTTCTCGAAGGATCACGCTTTTAAGATCGTTGAGCATTCCTCTAGTATCCTCTGCTAACCTAGAAATGATCTCAGCCACTTGAACCCTAATGGATTCCACCGATTTTCTTTCAAAAACAACATCCACATCAGGTAACAGATCGAACAAGGTATCATGTAAATCCAAGATCTTGAATAGCTTCTTTAGAGCTCGTCGGATGATGATAATGGCTTCGGTGAAATTAAACAGTTGAACCGCCGCACCTTTAACCATTTCCAGGAATGCACTCTCTGAGGTAGCCGGCGAAGATTATACGCTCGGCGATTTAGCGCATATCGCAAATTCTATCCGCTAGCATCAGATCTATCTCGTGAATACTGCTCATAGATCTGTACCTAGAAATAGTGGTGGTGCTCTTTCCCTGTTTATATACATGTTCCTATTCCGACAAGGAAGAAGAAGCGTCTCAGAAGATTGTGTCGTCATCTTCAGCGCTGTAATCATTGGTTACAGAAAAGTCAGCAAAGGAGGAGGAGGAGGCAGTGGAGTCGGTGAGGGAGTCGGTCTCGATTGGAGTAGCGTGGGAGATAAATATGTGACGGAACTCGTCCTCAAGTCAGGCCATCGCAATCTGAATAGTGGTATTGGTATTAGTTTTCTTAGAGTGGTTTTCGTCGTCCAAGAGGATGGTAGTTGACTCCATGGAGAGTTGGAGTTGGATCCGATCAACTGCCTGCAAGTATAGATCGATCTTTAGACGGTCGCCTTCAAAAGTCATACGAAGACTAGCGTCATCGAAAGCCGTAGCGTCCCACTGGAGAATGATATGTTGGAAGTTTCATAAGAGTCCCTCTTTGACAACTTTATATATGAAAATTGATTACTTACTAGAAACAAAAATGAAAAGGGGGGTGTATGTATGAATTAAACAATCAATCGATGGATGGATGCTTCATACACCGTCGGTAGAAGACTAGACGGACTCTAGTTATTTGGACTTTGTATTTTACATAATCAACAGACACTGAGACAGATAAATTACAACAGTAGAATAGAATAGAATAGATGACGCACAATAAACTCTGTTATAACTTTCTATAAATAACTAGATGGCCGCGATTAACTCGTCTCGTAGTCGTGTATATGCAGATATATAAAACAATTAAAATGCTTACAGAGAATGGAAAAATATCGGACGTATGAGCTCAATGTAAAATCAAAAGAGAACATCGAACGTAGGAGCTCGATGTTAAAACTAAAAGCAAACTTGTCAAATTCTCAGTAAAAAAAAAAAAAAAAACTTGAATTGTGAAAACACTATTCAATAAAATATATGATCCATCAAATTTGACTTGAGATAGTGATGCGCTTTTACTTCATAAATTTCTTGGTTGATTACTTCTTGTTCGGTTCCGTCGAATTGTTGTGGTTGAAAATTGGATGACATCTAAGAACATATATTTCTGCCTTTCTCTTCCACCATCATATTGTGAAGTATAAAAACAACATACATTACGTCAATAAAAACGACATACATTACACCGTCGGTAGAAGACTAGACGGACTCTAGTTATTTGGACTTTGTATTTTACATAATCAACAGACACTGAGACAGATAAATTACAACAGTGGAATAGAATAGAATAGATGACGCCCAATAAACTTTGTTATAACTTTCTATAAATAACTAGATGGTCGCGATTAACTCGTCTCGTAGCCGTGTATATGCAGATATATAAAACAATTAAAATGCTTACAGAGAATGGAAAAATATCGGACGTATGAGCTCAATGTAAAATCAAAAGAGAACATCGAACGTAGGAGCTCGATGTTAAAACTAAAAGCAAACTTGTCAAATTCTCAGTAAAAAAAAAAAAAAAAAACTTGAATTGTGAAAACACTATTCAATAAAATATATGATCCATCAAATTTGACTTGAGCTTTTACTTCATAAATTTCTTGGTTGATTACTTCTTGTTCGGTTCCGTCGAATTGTTGTGGTTGAAAATTGGATGACATCTAAGAACATATATTTCTGCCTTTCTCTTCCACCATCATATTGTGAAGTATAAAAACAACATACATTACGTCAATAAAAACGACATACATTACGTCATGTAGTCTAATTGATTCCCAAGCTCATGCTTGATTGGCGATTAAATGCCACTTCTTTTTAAGCACACTAAATGTTCGTTAGATGTCCTTCATTGTAGCCTCTTCTTTACGCTGAAACTTTTATTTTGCGCCTATCGATTAGCCATAAGTTTTAGGGGCATTTGCACATATAGCCCTCTAAACTTGAGAAATTGCATATTTTCCCAAATCAGGGTTAAAGAGTATTGTACATTATGCATCGAAACTTGTGTTTTTGGGAAATATGTAAAAAAAAATCAAAGTAGGGGATATATGCAATTTCCCCTAAGTTTTAACAACGTTGCCCAGTCAGAATAAATTCCACCAACCAGATAATAACCATGTTTGTAAGTCACTCCACATACTTGAAAAGACATATCAAGAAAGTTTATGTTGTTATTCGAACCAACGCCTCCAAAATGAAGAGTGTATTATCCATAGATCGTATGAAGCGACTGTTTCTAACATCATAGTTGGATGTGGATGATCGCCTCTCATGTACCAACCTTTGCATACTAGTCGAAGAATTATACCACTCCCAATGTATATAATCTAAGCTACCAAGCATTCTCGGGAATCTATGTTTTGCCTCCTATAACTGACGAACGTCGTTTGCATTTGGTTTTCTCATATACTCTTAGGGATAAAGCTATATGACAAATTAGCGGAACTCGTGCATACACTAACAATCGGTTGACCCAGACATTCATAAATATTCCTCCCAAGCGTTCGTTGCGATCCCATACGCCATTTGATAAAGTGCAGTTGTGCATCTTTAATAAGTAGTAGTAAAATCCCGATGTCCTCTAGCATCCTAGGATAATATGAAAAATGGATAATTGGATTTCAAATTATTAACTATTCGTATAAATAGCTCTTAGGTCACACGAAAACGTTCCTAAAAATATCAGTATCATAGACCGCATCCTCAACAATAAGACCTTCGTGCCGCAGTTCACAATTTCTATTCAAAGAGGCTCTTCTTGTGATTCGGACAAGACGATCAATTTCTTCCTCTACGATAGCCATAGCAATTACAACCATTTGGAAGATAAACGGTATCGGACTATGATTATTTTCCTCGTCGGTAAAAATCCGTGGTTTGTAGAAACTTTATGAGTGAAATAAATAGTATTTTGTAGAGTTTTGGAGATTTTGATGTAAAATTATATGTTAAATAAGAGGGTATATATAAAGGGTTAAAATAATTTTTTTAATGTAAATGGTAATATTATTGTTAAGAAGGCAAGGTACATGATTCCTTTAATAAAAACTAAGCCATTAAATGGGGTAAAGGGTTTGTGTAACAGCCCAGACCCGTCGCAACCAAGATATTGTTCGCTTTGGCACCCGACAAGCCCTCTGGCATCCGCCCTCACGGTTTTAAAGCGCGTCTTGGTGGGAGAGATATCCACACCATTATAAAGGAGTGCTTAGTTGACCTCCCCACCAATGTGGGATGTTACAATCCTCCCCCCTTAGGGGACGAGCGTCCTCGCTGGCACACTGGCCGACGACTGGCTCTGATACCGTTTGTAACAGCCCAGACCCGTTGCAACCAAGATATTGTCTGCTTTGGCAGCCGGCATGCCCTCTGGCATCCGCCCCTCACGGTTTTAAAACGTGTCTTGGTGGAAGAGGTATCCACACCCTTATAAAGGAGTGCTTAGTTCACCTCCCCACCAATGTGGGATGTTACAGTTTGGGTTTTGAAAATGAGGTTTGGTTTGGCGTGGAGCAATCTACGCATGAAGGATAATATCATAATTAGAGGAGCAATGTTCCAAGCGAACCATGTCACATGAAGGCGTGATAATGTGATCATATTCAAATGAGGTGTGAGGACCCACATGAGAAACATAACTTCAAAAACATTATTTTTTGTGATTTCTTTATTCAATATGATGAACACGGTCGAATAACACCCTGGTATTGAAATTATTTTACGGTTTAAGTTATTTATTAACATATATGTAAATGTTTTATCCCATTTAAAAACGTCCAAGAATGCCCTATTGGCGATGTTTTACGCTTGGTCATTAAACATTGATTATCCTGATAGTAACTCATATTACTTCCTACACTTTTATATGTTAATTCCACTTACATTTTGGAGTTTTGTGATATTTGGATAGTTAATTTATAGTGTGAAGAACTTGAAGAGAATTTACATACTAAAATAAGAAGAGAATATGAGTTGTAATCAATTTGAAACAAAACATAATCTACGACCATTTTATTTCATAAAACCAACATTAAACTTCATTAACGCCTAACCAACTCCTTCATTTTTTCCCTTTCAATACATGCATCTCATCATCATCCGATATTGATAATTAAACGACCTCTTTGGTTTTGGTTTGGTTGATTATAATATAATAATAAGCAATAATTAATTTTAACATGCAAACTGTCGACCATCCCAATTCCCAAACACCTATCCTCGCTCGCCACTGTTTTTCTTCTTCTCCTTGGATCCAAATCCCCTCCATCATATCGTTCAGCAACTAGCTACACTTGGATTAATCTGGCCCGGCCATATACATATATATATATATATATATATATATATAGGTGAGGTTCATTGTAGACACTTTCGCATGTGAAATAGCTCTTTTTCACATGTGAAAGTTTCTAATTAAAGAGAAAAAAGAAAAAAGAAAAAGAAAATTAATCAAAACCATTAAATCAAGAGATCTAATGGTGAAAAATGGTGTCTATCTGTCTACACTTATTGGGGTGTCTACAATGAACTTTTCACTATATATATATATATATATATATATATATATATATATATATATATATATATATATATAGTGAAAAGTTCATTGTAGACACCCCCATAAGTGTAGACAGGTAGACACCCTTTTTCACCATTAGATCTCTTGATCTAATGGTTGTGATTAATTTTCTTTTTTCTTTTTTTCATTTTTCTCATTAATTAGAAACTTTCACATGTGAAAAAGAGCTATTTCACATGCGAAAGTGTCTACAATGAACCTCACCTATATATATATATATATATATATATATATATATATATATATATATATACCTCCAACTAATTAGGGCGTGCATATATCGATCGCCTAATTAAATCCTAATCACATGTATTCTTCGATATGTCTCTCTAATGTCTATCCGATTATCCGGGTCACTCTCTGTGCATTCTGCACCGATGTGCAATAGCTTCTGTATTTCACCTAAAGAAGAATAATTACTAGTAGTAATCTCCAGATCCAACAACTCCACCTCGATTTGCTCTAATATTGCATATTTTACCCACTGCACCACATCTACTGACCCCCCCCGCCTTCGCCATTGCCAATGCCTTAATTTGTTATGGTACTCACATGGAAACTTGCCTGTCACAATCTCCAGAATCATGATTCCTAGACTATACACGTCACATTTGGGTGATACTGCAGATTGATTCCGCACTGCTTCTGGGGCTTTGTACCCACTTAACACGTTTGCTGCGTGATTTGCATCGATGATACTAATTAGACCGTAATCTACTTCTAATGGCTCGTTATCAGGTCCAAGAAGCACATTGCTCGATTTCAAATTTCCATGAGGTAACGCTAGCATACCAAGTTCTCCTTGAATGTTACACGTCCCAAGTGCCCAATTAAGCTCGGCATGACTCTCCCCTCGATCACCTAATAATTAAGACAGAGAGACATACATATATTTGCATCCTCATTAAATATTAATCTTAACTTCGATGATATTTTATTAACGTACGTACGTATATAATAAACTCGATCATACCATGTAACAAATATAGTAAACTGCATCCTTTAGGAATGTACTCGTATATCGCAAGTTTCTCTTTTCGTTGAAAATGACAAGCTAAGCAGTGCCAACACGTTCGGGTGCTCCAGCCTTCCAAGCCGGCTCATCTCCGCTTGGAAACCGTCTTTACCCATCTTATCCATTTCCTTCAACCTTTTAACCACCAAAATCGAACCGTTCGAAAGTTTAGCTTTATACGAAGACCCTAACGATCCGTTCACGAGAACCTCTGCGCCGGCTTTCATCAAATCTAACAACCCAAATGCAACGAAACCTTTGTTTAACAACATAACATCACCGCCACCACCGCCTTTGGTCTTTTCAGGAGATAAGTGTTATCGGGTTGAACCATTTTCAAAATTTGGGGTTATACCCAAGCCATAGGAACCATCAACGTTTCGTTTCTCTACACACATTTGATCGGGTTCTTCCTTTTTCCTCTTTTGCACCAACGCGTAGATTGCAATGATCATTGCCATAAGAATGAAGCCAGAGAGAGCCATGAGCATATATGCTATCTTTAAAGACTCAGGAGGTGGCTTTGATTGTGTTTTAGGTCCTTTTGGAGTCTGCTTCACGTTACCGCACAGCCTACGAAGTTTTGGACCGCAAAGACCGGGATTCCCATCGAATAAGGCCACGTCAAATCTTGATAAAGTTGAAGGAATGTTCCCTACTAGATCATTATTTGAAAGGTCAAGAGACTCCAATGTTTGTTGTCCGATCAATGGAATGAGACCTGAAAACTTGTTATTGTTGAGATGCAATTCCATGAGACGGGGGAGTTGAGCTAACGAAGAAGGAATCAGACCGGAAAAATTGTTGTTGTCAAACCAAATCTTCTTTAAAGACACCATTATGGTGAAGTAACCAGACGGAATTTCACCAGAAAACTGATTCATAGATAAGTAAATAGCTTTCAAAGCACCAAGTTTATTGAATTCAGGAATGGGGCCAGAAAATGAATTATTGACGAGGTTAATGACTCGTAAACCTTGCAACTGTGAAAGAGCAAAAAGGTCTATTTCCCCGGATAGATTGAGTGATCTCAAACGAAGAGTGGTAATAATCCCATTTCCGCATACAATGCCAACCCATTTAATGACCATATCATCATCACAAGGTCTTGTTCCGGGCTTCCAGGATTCAAGAGAAATGGGGTTGTTTAAAGATTGTTTCATTCTTAGCAAAGCTTCTGCGTCGTTCAAGGCAGATTTTGTCATCATTAATGGAATCATAATCAAGAACAAGCACAACAAAATAGGAGGACCAAGAAAGGCCATTCCCAAATGGAGACAAAAATGGCCAAGGAAAAAGAATCTCAATGGTGACCATTTACCTTTTCTCAAAGCCAATGTTTTCTAAAAATATTCCTCGGGTGTGAGACATTCCATTGAATACCTTATTGTTTCTCGCCTTCTGTAAGCTCCATATAGTTGTGAATATGATTCCAGCCATCGCTTTAGAATACTTCTAGTTGCCTTGCATATCGAAAGAAGATCCAATGTTATAGGAGACGTGTTGAATCACCAATGGGAGGTTTTGCATAAGCAGAAGACCATCGTCCATACCGTTCTTACAAGCTGACAATAACAAGAATATGGTAATTTCATAAAAGGCCTCACACACTGCGCACTCGAATGTCAGCCCTCCAACATCTCTTTGAAGCAATGGATCATGGGTGGGAAGCCGATTGAGGAAAGCACACCAAGCGAAAAATTAATCTTCAGAGAGACCGAATTATTTCAAGCAAATTTTTTTGGATATCTGGACTCGATTTCATTTCCACCGAAACTCTCAATGATCTGGGAGTGAATATACCTGATGGTTCAGCCATGGGGTGTTCATCGAATCGAATTCTGGTTATTATAATCAAATTATTCAAATTTTAAAATTTTAAAACTTCATTTGAATTCGGATAATATTAGTTGAATTCGATTCGGATAAGCTTAGTCAAAGTCGAATCGAATTCGGGTTTATTCGACTAAACCAATTTAGGGTAAAAAAACTTGTCATAAAACATCTCTAACTAATATTTAATTTACATATAGTATTTCAATAATTCAATAACGCATTCATTTAGATTAAGCATTTCCAAAACTGAAAACCGTCTTGAACACAACATCGGAGGAGAAACAAACCCCACAATGGAGTGGGTAGGTTATGAACCATTAAACTAAGTAGTTGAGGCATTGAGTGACTAGGTTTTGAACCACTGAACTAGAAATGCAGAGATTTATAAAGTCGATCATATGGATGTAGATGAATTGACGAGTCGAGAGCTGCTAGATTATTCAATGGAATGATGAATCAATTAAAAAAACTAAAGTTTTTTTTTGGTTAAAAGTTGAAAGAAATTGAACTTCAATTGAACATTGATAAACACTAAATTATACATATTTTTATTATCCAATTTACTCACTTATCAGGAATAAACCTAACTACTAACACCAAAACAAGTCGATTTTGTTTACTTTTTAGTTTTTCGGGTTTTCTAAGGCTAGAATACCAAAAGAAGCATAATCTTGCAGAAAAGTAAAAAAAATGCTAACTTTGGGAAAAACCAGCCTTAGCACGGCCCGTGCCCAGCCCGACATTCCCCATGCCCGACCCGAATACTCAGAATCTTCGCCTGATTCGGCACAACCCCGTGCTTCTGATGACACACCATTGCCTCCTGACACGGCACTGCCTGTGCCCAACTCAACACGGCTTGTGCCTTTGATGACAAAAGATTTGGAGATCAAGCTTCTGACACGGCACGACCTGTGCCCAATTCATCACGGCCTGTGCCTCTAACGAAGAAAGATTTGCGGATCAAAGTCACTAACACAACACGGCCCGTGCCAAGCAAGGCACGGCCCATGCATGTCCAGACGTTTTACCTATAAAATCCAACCTCCACCACTTTTCAATTTGCTCAATTCTTTCCTCTCTTCTCCCAGTTTTAGATTAGTCGAGTCACTTGGCGTTTTTGAGTCTTTAAGTATGTCGAAGTCTGTAAGAACTATAACCAGCATTAGTAAATGAAAGCATTTTGTCCATGAAATTCCTCGTTTACTACCTGGCACATCTTTAAGCTAATCAACAATGATTAGTTCAATTCTTACACTTTTTTTTGAGCGGCTCAACTCTTACACTTGATTGAAGGTAAACAAATTTTTTTAATGAGTTTTTGAGTTGTCTTTATAAACGTTGTTTTAAGGTGTGTCTAATGACTTTATGAAAACCCTTTTTATTAAAAGTTTATTATCGATTTTCTGAACCAAACGTGCTCTTCATATCACAGACCATTTGGGGAGTCGAAATCCCAAAGGCCGGACTTGTGACACACGGTCGGGGGACGATGCATGATCCGAAAGGTGACTCGCGCCCCATGCTGCATGATACGATCGAGGTCATTATGTCTATGTAAGCAAACTCGGCTGACCACGCAGGTGCGGGCTAAAAGTATTTGGTTGGGAATGAGAGTTGGTAATATTTTGTCAGTTCATGGAAGCTGAGATGGTACGTGTTTGTGAACTTGGCTCTAGTTACGTCGAACATACACATGCGGAGAGCTAGGCGCGAATGAAACGGACTAGAGTCCCTTAAAAAGGTCATTTTCATAATAAAATAATCCAGCACGTAGGGTTGTTTCTCTGCTGGTTCATGACGACGTGTCGAGTACGGTAAGTCACCGGTTTGAGGGGCCCTGTAAGTAAGTGGCATTATACCACTTTGTTTGTTTATCAGTGGCACCTTCCCACAGCGTTCGTACTCCTCGTAAACGGTTTATTGTGGAGATGGTGAATCAGCCTAAGATTCCGAAAGGTGGTTGGTCTCCTGCTGATAAACAATCTTAAAGCAAAGTCATAAAGCAACAACTTGATTTCAAGTTGTTTCTCCAATCAATATTGACAATGACTACTTAAATCTCAAAACCCATTTTATATATATATATATATATATATATATATATATATATATATATTACTAACTTATTTTCTAAAAAAATAAAAGATAGAGTCTAGTTAAACGTTAACAAAGGTTGAGTATTGGGAGCTCTCATTTTCCATTGTGTCCTGATCGACCCCGATTCAACTTACCACTACTATACAGAACGTAGTGAAATGGTAGTTGTCAAGTAAATCAGGTATCATAAATTTAAAAGTTTCAAGTTGCTAAAAAGGTTAAAGAAAAACTGCCAAATTTTTAGTACACCTCAACACACGTTAAACACCAATTTAAAGCCCAAATTTGTAGCCCAATAAAGTTAATAAGATGTCTTCTAAATAATAAATCTTAGACTATATAAAAATATAAAAAAATATATATATAATTCTTATTAGCATTGTTCGAATTGAATTGGATTGTTAAAATTACATCTGGATTCTATTCATATTCGAATTAGTTAGTCGGATCGAATAATGACTCAATTCGAATAAATCGAAATTTGATATCAAATTTTCTAGTTGAATTGAATTTTGGGTTATTCGGGTCCAATTCAAATAATGAACACCCCTTTTCAGCAATCCAGGTTCAAACACACATGTTACCAACATCAGAGGATCTATACAACCATGGGAGATTTCACCAACTTGTGAAGATCATGTTTAATGGCTAGGATGTTTTTTCAAGGCCCCACCAAGATTTTTTAAAGAGGAATAAGTGAATGAAAGTAAGAATTGAAGTGAATGGCTTGAATAATTTTGAAACAAATCCATCTCAATTTTTGCCCTCCACCACCACTAGCTAAGAAGAGCAAGGTTCAAAGCATATAAAGAATTGATTCCAAGCCAATCCTAACTTTTTGTAGCCATCACTTTTTCCCTAGTTTGACCAGTGATTTTTGAATTATCATTCTTCCCGACCAATAAAACGCATCAATGACATTTCTTAAATATGCAACATTCTATTTAAAACGAACAACTATCGACGATGCAAGAATCAATAGAAAGAAAAGAATATTAAAGATAAACATAAAATTGCTAAAACAGAAAATGAGTAGTGGATGAAGTATTATAATGGGAAATCTCAACAATTACAATTACACCTTGTAGGCCGATAATCAACAACACACAGAGAGGTTTCTTTAGATTTTGGGTAGTCGGTTTTGCAGAGACGAATGAGAGAGATCGAAAACATTAGGGGTTAGAAAATGAGATTACCTAAGTTAAACGTAGATTAACAAATGGATTGTTTATTAAGAAAAAACATGTAATTAGGATTTCAAGAGGAATAAATGATTAAAAACTGACATCTTTAAATATTGATGCAACAAAAACGTTCGTCCCAATAACAAAGTAAATGAACTTTTTTCATGTTTTCTAACTGTCTGTGGAGGACTTTGATTGAAACTGATGAAATTAGAGTTTATAGGGAGGCAGTTCAACCCGACTTGTAAAATAATGTCACGTGGACATCCGATCGATTACCATATTAACACAATAGACAACTTAGTTTGACTTTTGTTGACTTACACAGATTTAATATATATAAAATGTTTATGAAGAAATGAACAATCTCCAAGTTGCTCTGATGGTTAGGTCGTTGGTATTTGACCGGCGGGATCTGGGTTCGAAACACACGTCCTTCGAAAATATACTATCTTTTTTTAACTTTTAATCTAATTATTTTGCTCTGTTCTTGAACGCAAAATTTGCTGATTGTAAATTTTTTACTAGGTTGGTCGATCCATCTGATGGGAGGGGCATTGAGATTTATTACAAATTTGCCTTTTATTCTTACAAGATTGAGACGAGAGGGTATTTGGATAGTAACAACAGAAACTATTAGAAGTTGGTATGTGTGCAGATTTATGCAAAACTGATTTATGGGATAGTATAAAGAAAGTTTATAAGATATTTAAAGAAGAATGTGAACAATAGTATATTGTGTAAGAATAAGGAATAATTTAACCCCTTTGGCTTCACTATTCTCGCCCTTCTTCTATTCATACATGTCACATTTCTGCCCATCGTTACAGTTTTCTGACCCACTCCTGGGCACAAACCTAGAACTTCACTAAATTCATAACTAAACAAAGCACAAAAATTACTAAACTTCTTAGCTTGCAATAATGTGTGCACGAATCGTACTGACCCATTAGGAGCCATTCGGATTACTAATATCTCATCACGTTTGTATGACTCATATTATAACCCCTTATATGTGTGCTTCGTAAAACTCGTACGGTCTCAAAACATAATATTACTTAACTTTTTAGTTACACAATTTTAAAGAGTCGGGTTACGCACGTACAAGTTCCTAATACCTTATAGTACAACAATTACATATAAATATACAGATGAAAGTCTGACCTGAAAGATATCTTATTAGACTGTTTGATTCACGATTCATATTAAAATTTTCTTGCCGCCATCGATAAATAGAACGTCTCATTAGGTTGGCTACTATTGTGTCATTGACTCACCAATATAAATGAAAATCTGTGCTACTTGCTACAACAAGTTCTTAGTCAAAGTGTGAAGTGATAATTGTGTTTATCAAATTATGTTGACCTATTTAAGTATCTTATTGAAAAAAAATAGTTAAGACTAGTTGTGCTTTCATTTCCTTTCTTAGTTCTCAGATCACGGTCCTAATATTATTCAGAGCAGCAATAATAAACCGCTAATCTGCTTCCGCATTCTGAAATAGTCAAAAATAACATTTATTTTAGATCGGTTTATCTATAGTTCACTTCCGATGGCTTAAGCTTGATGAATACAACGATTTATATTCTTTATACTATGTATAATACAAATATGTGTACCAGATGCTCTTTATTTACATACAAAGTTAAAGATGAATATAAGGTACCATTTAAAAAATATGTTTCATTCTTCAGCATCGTACTATTACCTGACACAAGTCTACATCCCTGCATATATGTCCAACATACTTTCCTTTAAATAAAAAACTATTTATGATTCGGCACCTATTCATGTTCTCTAATTTCGGTCTTATGGTATGTTCAGGTTACATCGGGACGCTTGAAGAAATTGTTGAGGGGATGGCTTCAACAAGTGATCCATTTTTGCGCCTAACTCTCAAAGACAGCCGGTACCTTTTATAACAAAAAAAAGGGTCGTACACCCAAAGAGGCTATACAACGGTATAATACTCTTACTGCTGAAACGTTTACAACCATTTTAACAATATACGATAAGCAATTTGAAGTATAAATAATAACCCTTAATAAAGTACAGGTCTCATGCAAAACCTAAACCTATATCAAAATAAATTATTTATCACTTCCCGAAGAGAATCACCCATTCAAAACTTGACATCTCAACACACTCTTCAAAACATCGCTTATCAACTACATACACAATTTGCAATTAAACTCTTTTATAAACAACAAAGTCATAAAATAACTTTTACCACTTTAAATATCATCTATATTTATAATCAGGTCAAACAACACCACCAAATACACATATCTGTTTTGCTAATAACATTTCATCACACTATACATGTCAGAGGTGACACTATCAGGTGTCGGCTATGGAAGGAAATCATTCAGGATTCCAACAGATTCGACCGCACTACGACAGA
Organism: Deinandra increscens subsp. villosa; assembly: GCA_039602395.1. Taxonomy (NCBI): domain Eukaryota; kingdom Viridiplantae; phylum Streptophyta; class Magnoliopsida; order Asterales; family Asteraceae; genus Deinandra; species Deinandra increscens. The sequence goes on along the minus strand of JBCNJP010000015.1, from coordinate 286,669 downwards.
AAATGCTCCCCATCCAGCGATTATTACATTCACTTCGGTTAAGATCACAAAACCATACGGTTAGCTTCAAAACTTTTACTCCATTTCATATACCTCTTACTGCAACTACTCTAAATACTTATCATTCTCTCCAACTGCATACATCAGAATGGATTCAACTAGGCGCCACTGCAGCAACCTATGTGTATCTTAATCCGGATCCCTGAATCCGCTGCTCTAAAAAATCAGTAAGACCACTTTCATATGTATTGTATACCTACATAACACAGCTACTATATTACTGTATTTCATCCCCAACGTATCAATTGACACTTTTCACAACTTTTAAGAACGAATGCTCTTGCTTAAAGTCAGTTCAACTTTTTTAGGTCTCATGCATGCACATCCTCCTCAATTTCCACAAGACCTGTACCAATCGTTTCATCATCTGCTGAGAGAAAAAAAAAACAATCAATGAGCTTCTTGGATTTGATCGACAGAGCGCTGCTGTAAGTAAAAAAAAACATCATGTTTCGTTACCAAACATACATAACTGCCAATTGTTTTGTACAGTTATCTTACAAATTTCTTAAAACACATTTATAATCTATTATTGTTACATCTTACAAGGGCCGTACTTTTATATATGATGCTTCCATTTTGGATTTTACAACAGAGGAACCATGGTTTAAAAGTCAGTGCACCATCAGAATCTGTAGCCTAGCGGCCTACTGGCGAGATGGGTCCTGGGTATGCCTCGCCCACTGGAGAATCACAACATGCATACATGTAATCCTTTTTTTGACCTACAACAAACACCACACCTAAAACACTTTTCTTAACCTTTTGTTACTTCAGGTACCACATCACTGCTTTAATAACAGACTCTTCAGGCTCTGCTAATGCTACCATCTACGATGAAGCCGGGCACACAATAGTTGGCTCACCCTGTCCTGAGTTGGTTACCGCAGAAACCATACGTGATCCTAGAAACTTACCTGCTGCGATAATCCAAACGAAAGAAAAAGCTTTTCGTCTCCATCTAAAGGTTTAGTTATATACAAAGATTGGTCTGACAACTTTTAACATAAATCAAGCTGAACATATAGGTGATACGTCAGAGCAAACACCAACACATCCACCTTCTGGAAGAGGACCCACAGGCACTGACGCCTCTCTACCACCACAAACCCCGACACCAACAAGACAATCACACCGCCAGACAACAACAACCGATGTCAAAAGATCTCTTCCTACAAAAACCGGTTAGAATCTTATCTAACCATGATAGCCGTTTTAAGATATTAATTACAACACCTTAATACTGATGCTGTTGTTTCTAATTTTTTTCAAGGACTTCTTCATATGATACCCCACCACATGTTTAGGGAATCTTACTAGAATGGTTATTAAATGTTTTCTAAACACTGCAGTCATATGTTTCAAACGATATATGTACATATACGATCACCAAATTTTGCTATGTAATACATGGGTGTCGCATAGTCTACATCTCTAATCTTTTTGAATACACAACCGTTACAATGCGCGGTTGATTCCTCGTTTGCTTGATTAGAGAAGATTAGAAGTTATATTAGACTAGATGATATATGATGTTGAATTATTTGTTTGATTTAAAAAAAAAAGAGAAAACATTTAAAGTATTTAAGAAAATAGTTGAGGGGCTGGTTTCGTAAGATATCATAAAACTTAAGACGACGTATCCCTCTTTCCGCGCTCAAATCGGCGTTTCTAGGGTTTAAAGCCTACTCCTCCTCCGAGAAATTGCCATGAACATGGGAGATGGAAATGGATGCTTCTCCCAGTTATTTTGATCCACAAGACTCAAGTCTCAGAGAGCGTTACCGGCGGTACGGGTATGAAATCACACCTTTCATCAATCACGCCTCGTCTTTTTCTTTCTATCACACCGACTGAACTGTAGTGACTGATAATTAATTATGTTCAGGAAGAAAAGGCTGTCGCCTTCACCGCACCAAGAAAATTATCAATCAAAGTTCAGCAATGCTGCTCTATACCTCGAAAACGTAAAGAGAGAAGTTGACCACTCTGACGGTGACCACTCAGAAGAATTTGGAAGTTCTTCCAAATCCAAAAGGAGGTCACCCTCCTGGACAGATAGTCGTGAGGCAGTTGGCCGATCAAGAACGCAATCCCTCAAAGTTTTTAAGCGCGAGGAAGACGCCGCATCAGTGGTGGATGGTGCAGATGCAACCTTCCCTTTATTTGCTTCTCTTTTTGATTCTTCTCTTCAAGGTGCGGGTTTTCCTTCAGATTACTACTGATTTATTAGTAAGAACACATGAAAAGTAGAATGCTAGCCCTGGCATATATCCCCAACATTCACATTTAGCCTGCATAGTTATAAATAGTTCGAGACAGTTCATGTAATATGATTTCTGAGGTTGCTTTTGTTTTATTTTTCCCAAACATGCAGAAGAATGAATGTATGTAGACAATCAATGTCTGTGTGATCTCACCTTTAATTTTTGTACACTCACTTTGAATCAAATTAAGTTATAACCTGTAGTTGGTTTAACTAGTTTTGTACTGTATTGCAGGATTGATGTCCATTCCTGATTTGATATTAAGACTTGAAGGAGCATGCCGCAATGTTTCTGAGTCAATTAAGTATGTGTCATACCCTAAATTGATCCATGTGTTAGTGGAGTTTGTCTGGCCTTCTCCAATGAAAGAAAAGAAAGCTAGTCACTCCGTTGCATAACAAGTGTCCATTCCTATTTTGTGGATTTCAAACCTAGCACTTTACTTTTCACAAGAATGGAACGTTTGACCAAAATTATTTTGGAAAAGAAATGAATGATCTCCATCAGCCATTCATTAGAGTAAAGTAGGAGAAACTTATCTTTTTAAAATCAACAACATCATACCAAACAGAAAATTGTTCCAGCTTTCATGAGAAGGGATAAGAATCTCTTAAAATCAAACAGATGAGCTTTTATGTTCCTTAATTTTCCTTTTTACACTTTGTAAAAGGAAAATTCATTTTTCTATCTACTATTCTACATTGTGTCACATGATGTTGAGTTAACTGTTTTGACTTTCAAAAAATAAACCCGAGCCTTAAGTGGAAGAGGGAGTTTTGTGTTTACATATCTACGAAGGTGGAGTTGAATTATTTTTTTGGCTTACGTTATATAAAAAAATCATGCTATATATAATATGACTTTATGTTTTGCTAAATTTAGACAAATGTTCTTAGTGAGCATGCTGACAACTCATTTCTCTTGGTGGTTTGCAGTAACAGCTGTAGTGAAAGACACAGGATTGTTGAGGACAAACTGATGAGACAAAAGGCTAGGGTGCTACTCGATGAGGCTGCTTCTTGGTCTCTTTTGTGGTATTTATATGGGAAAGGCATGATTTACAAACTTTACCTCATGATTGTTTTATTAGTACTTTAATATTTTTCTTGGGTCTAATTATCATTTTATATCTTTTCCTTTTCCAATTGTATACAGGGAATGAAGAGGTCCCTGAAGATTTAATAGTGGTATGAATCCTTTTATGTTTAAGGACTTTAATCATTTGTCTATTTATACTAGTATGCATGGTTTAGTTTTCTATTATGGCTAACGTCCTGTTGTCTTTTTTTTCTTCAGTTACCAACAACAACGCATCTTGTGGCTTGCCAATTTGTTGCTGAAGATCATACAACGCAGTTATGCCTTAGACTTATCCAATGGCTTGAAGGATTAGCCTCCAAGGCCCTCGATTTGGAGAACAAGGTGATCTTTGGTTTTATATGTGCTATCATCAATAAATATCGAGGCTTTATTTATAGCTTAATAATTTCAGATACGAGGCTCTCATGTTGGCACACATCTCCCTACATCTGGAATTTGGAATCATACCCAAAGGTTTCTAAAGAAAGGCTCCACAAGTGAGAAGATTGTTCAGCATTTGGATTTTGATGCTCCAACACGTGAACATGCTCAACCCCTTCCTGATGACAAAGTATTCTTCTGTTACTGATAACTTTTTTTTCTTTTACCTCAATATGTTAAGCTAAAATGTTTAGCGATGCTAGTTAAGCCAAACAGCAGTGACTTTGTTCTTGCTATCTTAGACATGACTTTTAAAATAAGCAGAATCTGTCTAGCGTGCAATGTGTCTGTCTATTATAGCTGTAGATGTAGCATGTTACTTTTATCTCTGTGAATTGTAAATTATACCTGTTCATCTAAACAGAAACAAGATGAATCTCTTTTGGAAGATGTCTGGATCCTATTAAGGGCTGGAAGATTAGAAGAAGCATGCAATCTTTGCCGTGCTGCAGGACAGGTATGTATCTCACTTTTAGGTACAAATAGTTTTTTAAAAATTTTATTTTTTATTTTACTGTTTTGTGGATAGTCATGGAGGGCTGCAACCTTGTGCCCTTTTGGAGGGATGGACCATTCTCCTTTCATTGAAGCCCTAATAAGAAATGGGAAGAACAGATCTCTGCAAGCCATGGAATTGGAAGGTGGTATAAATCAGCAGAGGTGCCTGTGGAAATGGGCTTCATACTGTGCATCAGAGGTAGAAGAGAATAATTTAACTAATTATTTATTTTTGCTACTTTAAAACTGCATGAAACAGAAAAGAACTGTACACTTTTTTCTTTCTTTTTGAAACAGCTTCAAACTATGCAAAAATAGAAACCAACTGACAAATTATTGTGCTTTATAAGTTCTTATTTAAAAAGTATCTGTGATTCTGTGAATGTCAAATTAGGTGTCACGTTACGGATACATCGTATAAGCTAAATTACTTAACTGAGAAATAATATGCCACATCATCAGTTTTTGAAAAATCAGCAAAATATGAACCCCAGGTGAACATGTATGTGGTTGCTAAAATCATTAATGAAGTGTTTGCACCTAATCTGAAGTTGGCTACTATTTTGAGAAAAAATTGTAAATTCTGTTTCTGATTCATGCAGTTTTCTGATAACTTATTGCAATGTGCTCTAGGCATCCCTAATACTCATTTTGTTATTTTCCGGCATTTCAATCATCTACATATTCTATTATTATTGTTATTTTAATTTTCTTAAATAGTTTTCATGTACTAAAGAAAATTGCAGAGCAAGAGAGTGGGAAATATGAAACAGCAATATATGCAGTTAGTTGCAGTAATGTGAAGCGTGTTCTACCTGTTTGTACTGACTGGGAGGTATTATTTTACCAATATATGACCATGTTTTGGTCTTTCTATTGGTTGTTCCTGTTTTCTAGAATTCCAGGGTGCAGTAACCTTACTTTTTCTCCATTTATTTGAAGGTTTTAGGGAGAACGTATACATAGGGCTCAACTATTTAAAGGTTTTCACCAAGGCAATCTAAATATTAGAACTATAGAGGCCACCTGATATTAGCAAAGAAGAACTTCCAAAATGTTGTAAAATAACAAAATGTCCATATAAATGTCACTGAATATTGTAATATAACTAAAAGCTCTTGTCAATTCTATGCTTGTAATATCAAAAATATCCCTGAATCATGTTTTGACAATCTTCAAGGTTTTCCAGTAAGTTTGTAATACTGGAATCAGCATAAAGGAAATCAAACTGATACTTGGCTGGTGTGTAGAAGTGTGTTAATAATTTGGTGGTGTACAAATTATCCCAAGTTATTAGTAGTTTTACTAAGTCTTTAAGGCTGATGATTGCAGTCTGCTTGTTGGGCTTTAACCAAGTCCTGGCTTGATGCTCAAGTTGATGTGGAGTTATCTCGAGTGGCTGCTGAGCTCAGGGGTTCTGATGGAGCAACTGAAAGAAGCCCTGCACAGGCGGATCTTAATTCTCAATCGTATCCTGGACCTGAAAATTGGCCACTTCAAGTCCTAAAACAACAACCACTTGACCTTTATGCCCTTCTTCAAAAGCTTCATTCAAGGTAGATACACAGAGATTTTTTTTACATGATGGTCATATTTCTTATTTAATTATTTTTCACGTGCATAATTTTGTTTTTATTTTGACTATCTAGTGAGTCTGTACATGAAGCTGTAAGTCGGGGATGCAAGGAACAACACCGCCAAATTGAGGTTAGCACATTATCTATATCTTTTACATCTTTTATTTGGGAAATTGCTAAGAAAAGTAACCGAAGATCCCAAACTCGACAATGTAGGGAATAAAACAGTTTCATTCTCATCAATAGGGGAGAAAGGTCAGTTTTTACTGGTGTTTTGTTTGCAGTATAGGTTTGAAAGTAAAGGAGAGAGAAAATGTATAATTATTTTAAAAATATTTCTTTCATATATATATATATATATATATATATATATATATTGATAAGTATTGAAAATAATAATAAGAAAATGGAAAGAGGCAGAGAGGGGAGTAGAGGGGCCCACAGTTTTAAGCTCGGGCTTTATGCTCGTATCTTAGATCATCAGCCAAATAATTTGTATCACATTGGATCGCATTATGGAGTGAGTTGCCAAGAAAGGCAACCGGTTTTTTTCCCTCAAATTTAGGATGGGAAGTTCATTTTTCACCAATTTCTATCACATCTCAAAAACCTTAAAACACACACACCCTTAGCACCGGAAGCTTATTTTTTACAAATTTAGGAGTTACTTGCCAAGAAAGTTAACCATTTTCTGGTTGAACTTTCACTCTAAAATTTGTCAAACATTTAAATCTCCTTCCTATTGTTGAGAGAATATTCCTGTTATCCATTCTCAAGTTGGGATTTATAGTTACCTTCCTTAACATTTTTTTCATTTTAATTCCATAGAATTACCAACAGATCTCTGCTGTTTTTGTCTTTCCATTCATAGAATGATAAGTGTTAGAATTTAGAAGTTCTTCAAGTACTTTACTAAAACTAAGTTCATGTCTACTATTCATGTACACGCAGTGACTAAGTTTAGTGAAAGTATGTGAATGGGTCATGAGTCAACTTGAAGTTCTTACTCATAAAGCACATGTTGGGTTTTGATGATATGATTTTCGACTTGAAGCTTTTGTTTTTATGTATATATGTGTCTATTTTTGGATGTATATTAATACTTGTATCTCACTTCCGAACAGATGAATCTAATGACCGGGGATATTCCTGGTCTACTTGACCTCATATGGTCATGGATATCTCCTTCCGGGGGTAATGAAGATATCTTCAGGTAATTTTAGTCCGTTTTTATTTTATAAAAGAGTGATGTGGCTGGATTGGGGCAGTTTCAAATATATCCTTCCGAAAGCTCAAAATTTCATACATATCGTTTTAATTTTAATAAAAACCAGTTTACCCTTTGAAAACACTCAAGTTCTCATATATATCCATTCTGTGGAAAATAAAATTAAATCAGTTACCTGCAATAATATGTTTCACCGAGTAAAGGTAGAGAATACTCTTTACTAAGATGATTCAAAGTAGGTGATGGTTCCTTCCTGTTCACTTATTTAGTGAGACAGCTTGTTGCAAGTAACTAATTGTTTTTTTTCTACTATGGAATGGATTTATGTGATATTTTTAGTGTTCTCATAGGGTTAATATAATATTACATTATCTATGTGATATTTCAAGTAACCTATTGTTGCAAGTTACTGATTGTATTTTCTTTTATTATGGAATGGGTTTATGTGATATTTTTAGTGTTCTCATAGGGTTAATATTATATTATATTATTTTAATCTTTATAAGATATATATGAAATCAACTCTAGGTGCAAGGCCTGCAATTTGCGCTACTTGCAAGGTTGATAGAGTGAATTATCCAAAGAAGTCCATTTAACCATAACATGAAAATAATCGAGCAGTTTTTTTTTTCAACCATGAGTAGTGATGTTTTCAACTCAATAAAATATCTGCATGAAAGGCTTATACATGTTTGAGTTTCATAATACCCATGGGCTTGTTACAATGCGTTGTTAAAGATTTTGCAATTTACATATGGCAACATAATGATATCTGGCAGGCCATATGGTGATCCTCAGATGATTCGTTTTGGGGCACATTTAGTTCTCGTGCTCCGTCTATTACATGCTGATGAAATGAAGGACACTTTCAAGGAGAAGATAATGAATCTTGGGGACCTCATTCTTCACATGTGAGTATTTTTGTTGCAAAGAGTAAAGATTGAGGTTAGATTTATGCATCTGGCGTATTTAAAGGTTTTAATGGCTCATTAGTTCAGTTTTTTTTTCTTAATTCACAAACTATATTATTTCATTACATGCTAATTTTAACACAAAATCCTCACTTCGAAATTCAGAACATATTTCTTTTTATCGGTGATTCCTATAATTTGTGCAAATATCTGATTAGGGCAGACATTGCCAGGTATGTGATGTTTCTTTTTTCAAAACAACATGAGGAGTTAGTTGGTGTCTATGCATCTCAGCTTGCACGCCACCGTTGTATTGATCTATTTGTGCATATGATGGAGTTACGGCTGAATGGCAGGTACATTATATGGGGAATTAAAACTGCTTTGTTCTTTTTATTTCTAGTTTAATAATAATTAAGAGCTCTAGTTAGTCTCGTCATAATAGAAATGATTTTTTCCTTAGTAAGATAGCATTCCAAATTTACGTATTTACTCATAACATATGTAATATGTTGATTTTGGTTCATAAGTTATATTAGTTTTTTTTTGTTATGGACAATTATTTTTGTATTAAAGACATACATATTTAGTCGAACCTTTCTTTTTTGGGGTGAAGGAGAGTATTATGTTTTTGTTGCTGTGTATCAGTAGTTATGTTAAAAACATTGATTTCAAATAGATTGATCAAGTAAATCATATTAAATCAATAATGTAACAAAAAATAGGTCAACTCAATTGATTTTTATAATGTATTTTAACAGTATGTTTACTGGCTAGCTTTTAGAGAGTATCTTTATTTAACTGTTCTATATGTCCATTGACACAATATTTAACGTCTTTTAAATGATTTTATATCGACAGTGTTCATGTCAGATATAAAATATTTCTCTCTGCTATAGAATATTTGCCATTTTCTCCTGGGGATCAAGAAGATGGCGGTTTCGAAAAGGGAAGCTTTGAAGAAATTATCGAGAGGTTCTCAAATATGATTTTCAAATATCTTGAGACCATTATTTTCACTTTTTTTTTTTTTTTTTTTTTTGCATTAGCTCGTTCTGTTTCTGGCCTCTCATTTTTTTTTTGTTTGTTTCTAACTACTCCAACAGGGTTTTATCAAGATCACGAGAAGTTAAAGTTGGAAAAACTGACGTGTTATCTGATGTGGCAGAGCATTGTCGGTTGCAGAGTCTTGAAAAAGCTATGGTCATTCAGTGGCTTTGCTTTACACCTCCCTCCACCATTAATGATGCTACAAGAGTTGGCTCAAAACTTCTTCAGCGTGCACTGATGCACAGGTAATGTTTTAATTTTATGTGGTTCTGTTAACTAGTAAAGTTAAGCTTCATGCTATTATCAGCTGACCATGATTTATATATGCTATAATTGTATTTTCTTCTTTCAGCAATGTACTGTTTCGGGAATTTGCTTTAGTTTCTATGTGGAGAGTTCCATCAATGCCAATTGGGGCCCATACGTTGCTTAGTTTACTTGCCGAGCCTTTAAAACATCCATCAGAAACTTTGATTTCCACCGAGGATTATGAAATTTCTGATAGTTTGAGAGAGTTTCATGACTGGGTATGCTTCTAAATAAACATTACTTTATATATCAACTTTTCATGCTATATAACACACAAACACATATAGAAGGGAGCAATACAAAACCAAATTTAAGTAGAGATTCGTCAGAACCGGATAAACACTCGTACTTTTCGCTCTAGTTGTGATACATAAGGCGGTTATGTAACCACTTACCTCATTCTCTTTTTAGCTCCCATTAAATCTGCTAGTCACTACGTACAAGTGCATTATGCTTCTTGTAGTCCTCTACTTAAATCTAGCTGTATGTATATGTATTTATATATATTTACTTCTAGTTAGTACATAATTTAATAAAAAAATGAAAAGAAGATATCTCTGAAAAATTAAACATAAAATTAGATTAAGACAACCTTACTTATGATTTTAGCTAAACGTACACTTTTATTATGATGATATAAAGCAAGTATTCATTCCATCTCTTGAAGAAATGACCAATGAGAAATAAACACTTCATCACGTGGTTAACTTTTATTATCTATCCATTTCATTCTTGTCTTTATTCGTGCATGCAAAGCACTGCCTCTTAATTTATGTTATTCAACAGAATGAGTACTACTCATGCGATGCAACTTACCGCAATTGGTTACAAATGGAGTTAGAAAATTCTGAAAATGACGTTTCAGATGAGGAGAAACTGAGAGCAAATATGGAAGCTAAGGAAACATTATCCTCATCGATGGCATTGCTACTGAGTAATATTATTCCTCTTTTGTCTATCTTTTATTTCCAAATTTATTATCTTTGAGTAATTAATAATAATATAATAGGAGAAGAAAACCCATGGTTGGTACCTACTGAGGATCATATCTATGACTTGATGGAACCTACGAACATTGAATTGCATGCCACTGCAATGCTTTCCCTACCTTCTGGTGAATGTATGTATCCGGATCCCACCTTGTGCACAGCTCTTACAAGTGCCTTTTATTCTTCCTTAAGTGACGAAGTTGTATCATATCGCCAGTTGCAGGTATGCAATTTTTTTTTTATTTTTTTTTATTTTTTATATACTAGAGGTCGTTAAGTATGTATGCTATCACGGTTATTATGCATTTTTTATTTTGTGGTTATGTTATGTTTCAGGTTAATGTATCTATTTCGGCAAAGGACAGTTCCTCTGTCGAAATTGCACTTCGGTGTGTGGCAATAGAGAATGATGGATTTGGCCCAAATAAACTCGCTGATGGTGGTGTTCTTGCTGCGGTTATTGCAGCTGGTGTTAAAGGTAAATTGTAAATGGACAACTACATGACCAAATCAGCTTGATTGACAAAATTTGATTTTGCAGGTGAGCTGGTAGGATTTCAAGTTGGTGTGACGATGGAAATCTTAAGACTAGATGCTTGGTATTGTGGAACTGATGGTTCTCTGGGAAGTCCTGCAACATATATCCTGCGAGGTTTATGTCGTAGGTGCTGTATTCCAGAAATGATTCTTCGGTACATGCAGGTACACCTTTGGTCTCTAAACACATCTCATTTGATGCGCGATAAGTAAACTTGTTATTATTCTTTTCATAATTTTTAGGTTTCTGCTTCTCTTATGGAGTCTCGTAAGGTAGATGAAAGCCATGACGAGCTTATTGAATTAGTTGCTGGATCTGAAACTGGGATCCTTCACTTGTTTAGCCAGAACCAATTGCAGGTGATATATGCATCGTTTTCTGATTATATTTATATATAATATATATTTGTTAATTCTAACTTTTAATCTTTGATTTGATTGATATTCAGGAATTCTTGTTATATGAGAGGGAATACTGTATATGGAAGATGGAGTTGGTTGAGGGATCGGCTACTTGAATTTCGGTGTATTCGTATATTTTGTCTTGTATTATTCCATAGCTAATTAGTTGTTGGGGTTTTATGAATTTTGACTATGTAATGGTAGTAGCATTGGTAGATACAGTTGTTACATCATGGATGGAACCTGAAATCATGCCCATCACTAATACAAAATCAACTATCACCATGATTGGTTCTTGTATGAGTTATAATTTTATATACAGAAAAGAAACGGCATGTTTGACAACAAATTTTGTGGTTCATGCAACTCAAATGGGTCTGGACTGCAGCAGGATAAATGATATCGCAAGTAGAGATTGCTGCCACCAACGTGCAGTCCCTAGAGTTAGTTGGAAGTTAGGAGAGGGGAACAACAAATAGAACAGAACCCATTTGAGTAACGTAAATATGGCTCCTTGTCATGAACTTTTAACCAGAAAAAATGCAAGGTATTCTTCCTCAAGTTGACGTCAAATTGATAAATTGGTAGCCATTTACAAATATCGAGTAGTGTTAGTAAATGATATTAGAGAAAGTGATAGTAAAAAAAAGTGGGAAAGATGGAGTATTTAAAGGGTAAGTAAAAGTAAAAAAGAAGTGAAAAAATGAAAAAAAAAAGAGAGAGAAAGTAATCGAACGGTCGTTTTCACGGGTCAACGACCTTGATGGTGGTCGTCAGCGACCTCAACGTCTGGTTAACGCCTTTGTTTATTTAAGAAAAATAATTTTTTAATCTGAGGGTCGTGACAACGACGTCAGGTGTTGTCAGAGGGTCGTGGACGACCCTGGGCTTTGTCAGCGTTGCGACAGTCGTTTAAGGAAAAAGTAGGGTTTTCGTCGGCCAACAATGGTCGTGGCGACCGTATACGTGGTATGTGGCGTCGTATTATTGGAGTAGAGGACGGTCGTCCGACCCGTGGGAACGATCGTGGACGACCGTCTTTGGGGGGCTATTTTGAGACCATAAATTTTCAGATGGCTATTTTGAGACCAAATACCGTTAAAACGGCTATTTTGGTCATTTTTTCTTGAATGGACAAATATATCCTTCTACTTAACGGTTCATTTAGACAGAGTTAGAAAAAGGGATTCAAATTGAAAAAGAAAAATGAAACATCATGTAATCATTTGATAATAAATGAAAATTGGTACTCATGTGGTTAGTGCATATGTGGTATACGTCTAATATCACGCTGCAATGGTGCCGTGAAAAACTACCTCTCAAACCTGTGAAAGTGGTGCGAGGTGTTTTTGTATGAAGAACTCCACGAAAGTTTTTCTGCGTGGTTTTGTAGATACTAAGTATGTCCATGCACCACTCAAGTTAGGACACATCACCATTCTTTTTATTATAATAAAATTTATAAATTTATTTAAACTGAAATCTGGTTTTTCTCAAATAACTTTTGCATGTTAACTTAAAAAAAATTCGAAGTCTTCTTTATCTTTACTTTCTGAACACAAAGGTACAAGTTTGAACGAAAACGAACTAGTTTTTTAAAAAAGTAATTCTTTTTTTGTTTCTTAAGTGTTTTCTGACACGTTTTTATTCTCGTAG
>JBCNJP010000015.1:233664-271164 GCA_039602395.1 Deinandra increscens subsp. villosa | reverse complement strand
CCACGGCCCAAATCGATATTATGGAGCTTAACATCGCCTCACTCAAATCCGTTAATAAAATCGTTAATGAATTCAAAAAGTCAAGTTTACCCCTTAATATCCTCATGTAAGTACACATGTTTCGATTCAAGCGGTTCGGTGATTGAAGATAATGAGATATTGTAGCCACTGGATAAATGAGAAGGTGAAGTAAAGCTTATGGATGATGACGGATCGAAATAATTTGCCATCAAACAATAATATTGAGATGTGAATTTAAACTTCAATAGGAGGTAATAACATGAGCTCAGATTTTAATAAAGATCCGAGGATATGAAATCCCTGAATCAGAACCCTAGAAGGCGAAATGCGGATCGAGAACACAATCACGTAACTGCAAAACCGGGTAAAATCAGGTTCATGTTGCATCGCAGTACGTCAAATTCATCATCGTCATCACAATCAAAAGGGAAACCAATAAATCAGCGGAGGAAATTAATGAGAACAAAAAGCAGAGGATGAATGAGGTGGAACCGTCGAATCAGATGGGTGTAACCAAAAGGGGTTTTAAAAAAAGATTTACACGTGTAATTACAGAGGATTAAAAAAAAGAAAAAAAGATAAATAAATAACACGTAAGCTGCCACGTCATCAAAAAACTAACGGTGTTAAGTTTTTTAACGGCGGGACCAATATCAATAAATAGGGTAAAAGTTGGGACCAGTGGGAGTTATTTTTAAATGTGGGATTATTACTGGCCAACCCTTAAAAGTTGGGATTATTTTAATCCAATTTTCCTATATATATATCTTTACATTCTAATAAATGATTACATTTAAATACACGTGTCGCTCTCATATTAATCCTTATCCTGGTTTTCCCGCTTTTCTCTTTTATTAAATATCAACATTCTCTCTCTTATTAAATATCTCATACTTATATAATTAAATATAAAAATATAAGTTATCTTATTTCTAATAATCTATTATAAGTTAGTAAATTAAAATAAGATTTTAATTATATCTTATCTTAAAATATATTTTATAATTTTTTAATCTTTATTATCATTTAATTATTATAATTTTTCTATTAAATATCTCATACTTTTATAATTAAATATAAAAATTTTAAATCCTTTTATTTCTAATATTTTATTAAAAGTTAGTAAATTAAAATAAGATTTTAATTATATTTTATCTTAAATATATATTATATTTTTTAAATCTTAATTATCATTTAATTATAATTTTTAAATATTTTTTATTTTTATTTCACAAATAGCCAGTGACATCTAACACATAAATATTTATAAAATTATGATTTACAATATGTTACATTTATTTAACCCATGTATTACATGGGTTCTAACCTAGTATATATATATATATATATATTTACCCCTTTGCATCAAACCATATCGAGTCAAACCGTGTTTGGGAGTATTTATTTAGATGCAAAAGTGCTTTTGGCTAAAATCACTAATTGACTTATTATCTTTTTAAAAAGAGTTTGTAAAAAAAATTTAGACTAGCTTTTTTATGGTGTAAAGAAAGAAAAGGGTTTGATTTGAAAAAAACGCAAAGTCGGTAATGGAGAACAGCGACGGCGACGGTTATCGTTCTCTGATAGCCTCTGAGTGCAGACAAAGCGCCTCGCAGGAGGAAAAGTTACGGTCTTGCCCTTTCGCTTACGAATCAGCAGAAGCTTTATCGGTGCCCGGAAGCTCCGATGAGTACCACACGCCTCCGGAACATCATTATTCTTGCTCTCAGATTTCCAGCAGCGAGGGCCAGGTACCAGGTGGTTTTGATGAAGAGGTGGTGAGTAGTCGTAGAGACTACGAGGAGGATCCGATGCTGCTGCTGGTTGATGATGGTGAGTCGCAAGGGCAGCAGCAGAGGAGAATTGAAGTTGGTCTTACCAACGACGCACATCAAGTGTTTGTAGAAAAGCCTAAGAGAGCACAAGAGGAGAAGCGTAAATTGCCATTTTCAATGACGACGAGACAAAATCAAAACAGCAGCAGCAGCAGCGGTTCTAAGCATATGCCCTTTACAAGTACCCTGGATAGGGTTCTGAAGATGGTCGGGGAGGAGAGTAAAAGCAGCAGCAATAGCAATGATGCTGACTTTTTGGAAACTGCAAAGATGCGGGGTTTGACTCTCCCTCGTCCCCGATGGTGGCCACCACAAGGGTTCAAGGACAATAAACCATGATGGATGATGGATCGAGAAATGGTAAACTTATATCTTTTGGTACGTAGTATAAGTGTAAGTTGTTACTTTTGTTGGGGTTTTATCAATTTCAACAATGTAGATAGTAGTATATAGTTTCCTATCACTCAATCAAGCAAAAGCATTTGCTTCTGTTTCAGCCCGGACAAGTTTGGCATAAACACCATCATGATGGGATGTCATGAGCCTATCATGGCTTCCATACTCACTCAGCTTCCCATCTTGGACCACAGCTATCACAGTGGCTTCTCTGATGGTTGAGAGGCGGTGTGCCACCACGATGGTGGTCGTGCGTTTTGTTATCTTCCTAAACGCTTCTTGAACATTCTTCTCCGACTCCAAATCCAGCGCGCTACTTGCTTCATCTAGAAGCAGCACTTTTGATCTCTTCACTATCGCTCTTGCTATTGCTATTCTTTGTTTTTGACCTCCTGATAGCTGAACCCCACTCTGACCAACCTGTCCTAGTCACAAACGGATCAAATATACATACATATATATATATATATATATATAAATAAAATTGAATTTTCATTACGTGCATGTATGATGCACAGCAGCTTTCTGGATATATCATACCTCAGTTTCGTAGCCTTCAGGGAGGCCACATATGAAATTGTGAATGTAAGCCTCTTTAGCAGCTTCTTCAATCTCCGCAAATGAAGCATTCGCATTTCCAAATCCTATGTTTTCTCGAATGGTACCAGCAAACAGTGCGGGTTCTTGACCCACCAAAGCTGTTTGAGATCTCAACCATTTCAAATCAAGCTCCCTCAAATCAACCCCTCCCATTAAAACCTTACCTTTTACAGGATCATAAAACCTCTGTGTTAACCATATCAATGTTGATTTTCCGGACCCACTACCTCCAACCACTGCCACCATGCTCCCGCCTTTCACCTTCAAACTGAAATCCTTCAACACAATCACATTAGGCCTGGAGGGATATGAAAAGGTAATCGTCTTGAACTCAACATCAAACGGTTTTGAACCTTCAATCTTTCTTCCTCTTCCGCGAATCAGCTGAGTTCGGTTAATTATATCGAAAACCGCAGGTATTGCCGTTGAAGCTGTGGAAGTATCCGGAGCAAGACCCGCGAGTTGACCAACCGAAAAGGAGCTCAAAACAAGAATCAAGAAAATCTTGTAGACATCCCCAAAGGATGCGTGCTGTTGTTTTACAAGGTAAGCCCCAAACAATAGAATTACAGTATAAGCAGCATACATTGCACCTTGAGAAAACCCTAATGCAATCCCGGTGATCTGTGATCTTTTTACGGCTGTTGACTTTGGGTCTGAGAGAGACTGTTCAAAAGATTTAACAATCTTTTCTTGAGTTGCGAAAGTTGCCACTGTCCGAATGTTTGAAACCGCACCCGAAGCGATTCTAGTGGCTTTATCATAAGCAGCATTATCTAACTTTGGTCCGATGTTGATTAACAGATTAAAGTAGCTAGCTCCAAGTGTAAAAGGAGTTATTAGAGTAGCCAAAAGGGCTAACCGCCATTGGAGATAGAATGAAACACCTAGACCAACAGCAGCCGAGCTCAAACCCATGAATAAAACCGAGTATCTATCTGCTAGAACTGATCTAAAACTTATACAATCATTTGATAGCCTTGAAACAAGTATTCCGGTTGAGTTTTGATCACTATCAAACCACCCTGGCTCTTGTTTAAGTATGGTCCGAAACAGTAAAATCCGAACCCGCTTGGTGAGGTTCGAACCCGCCCAACCACAAAACCCTTGTTGACCCGTCATGGCTAGAATAATCACAACCCCAAGTCCAACCAAAACCAAACAAAGGTTCCCAATATCTCTTTTCAATCTATGGGTATCGGGATTAAAGTAGACTTTAAGTCCTTCACCGAGAACTAATGGAAATATGGAGAGAATTGCTCCTGCAACCATACCCAAGACTATGCCGATAAACAACATTCCCGCCTCTGGTTTCTGTAGTTTCCATACATCTGAAATCATGTATGATCTTGGTTTGGTTTCTTTTTTGATCTCTACTTGTTCTTCTTCTTGAACCGATTTCATGTATTCTGATCTTGAAATCTCCAACACTTGGTTTGATTTTAAAAGATCTTGAGCACTAGACTTTTCATGTTTGGATTGTCTTCTTTCTTCCATTTCACCACCATTTTTGGATTCAGGGTTTGATGATACGGCTTCAGATGCAAGCTTAATGAGAGAAAAATAAGCTCCTTTAGTTTCCATAAGTTTTCGATGGGTCCCGCTTTCGATAACGGATCCTTGTTCCATAACAACGATCCTGTCAGCGTTCCTTACGGTTGCCAGCCTATGAGCAATGACCATGGTGGTTCTATTTCTTGAAATTTTGTCAATGGCTTGTTGGACAAGCATCTCTGACTCAGGATCTAGTGCACTTGTGGGTTCGTCTAATAAAAGGATCTTAGGGTCTTGGATCATGGCTCGAGCCAATGCAATGCGTTGTTTTTGGCCACCTGAGAGTTGGGTTCCTCTATCTCCTACCTGTGTATCGTAACCTTGTGGTAAGTTTGTTATGAATTTATGTGCATTTGCAGCAACACAAGCTGTGATAGCTTCTTTCTTGGTAGCCTTGTCTTTTCCCATCATGATGTTTTCAAGAATTGTGTTTGCAAAGAGAACAGGCTCTTGACCCACCATGCTCATTTCACTTCTTAGCCATTTCACTTGCAAAGTTCTTATATCATGCCCATCTAACCTTACAACACCTGCATATTCATGTTACAAATCAATACCAACCAGAAGATATTCACTGTTTACCATCTTATAATCACATCACTTGCAAAGGTGATTAAACTGCCTACACTATGCATGGTAGGAAAACTACGCTTACCCTCAAGAGGATCGTAGAACCTCTCTATAAGAGCAAAAACAGTTGATTTTCCTGCTCCGCTAGCACCAACTAGTGCTAAAGTTCTCTGAGACGGAACCACCAAATTGAGGTGGCTGAGAATTGGAACGGTTGGACGAGATGGATAAGCAAAACTAACATTCTGAAACTCTACTTTTCCCTGTCCATTGGAGAGCCTTCTCCCCATTGGAGAATAAGGATCAATGCATGGGATTCTCTCTATAACTTCAAATACCCGGCTAGCTGCTACAGTCCCTTGTGCGAATTGAGCGAAGTATGACAGTGCTAGCGCTAAACCCCTGAAAAACGAAGTACATCAAAGTGGTTTAGGATGCTTGAGTACGTTGTTGTCAAATTAAACATAATAAGCAGATGAACCCCCTAAGTACAAGTTTCAGTGGTTAACTAACTAACTAACCTGCCACCCACATTGACTCCAAAGAAGCAGGCTATGGCTGTACCACCAGATATCTCATGTTTTGAAATCAAGATGGATCCATACCAGAAAGCCAATGCCCATGTAGAATAAGTAACCAAGTATATAACTCCAATTCCCATACCCTTTGCAAAACCAAGTTTCTTTCCCACAGGAACAGACTCTTGCAACAGCGAATCATATCTATCGGCCACTTTCTGTTCTGCAACAAAAGAAAACACAGTTCTGATTGAACTTATGGCTTGTTCTGCGACGCCGCCAGCTTTCTTGTACGAGTTCTGCAAGTAATTAATATGAAACAAATTAGTTAATGCGACTATGGTGATCGAATAAATATGTATATATGCCAGGCAGGCAGGCAGGCAGGTTGAGTATGAATATTGTTATATTATTAAGTACCACTTCTTTTGTAGCTAAACCAACATAAACTGCCTTATACGCTATGCCACAGAACATTGTTACTGGAGTAACTGCAAGAACTGCCAGAGAGACCTTCCATGACTTCCGGAACCCAACGATGTAGCCACATATGAAAGTACACAAATGATGAACAAAGTGCGCCATCTGTACATGATTAATTTACGAAACAACCAACCAACCAATAAAAGCTTATGTTATAACATATAAGCACGTACGTACATATTAATTAAGCAATTGAAATAAAAAGTACGTTTACATACATACATACATACCTTCTCCCCTATGACTTCTTGAATTTGAGCAACATCGCTTGAGATCCCGTGCATGATCTCACTGGTGCTAATTTCGGTGTCAAAAAAGGTGACATCTTGTCGTAAAATGGACCTTAGGTACGCGGTTCTGATTCTATGTGCTGATCGCTCTCCCACCAGTCGCCAACAAGAAATTTCTGACGTAAATAATCATATATAGAAGAAGAAGAGTAGGTAATATAACAATATATTATTATTATAATGACTAAAAATCGATCAGTTAAAAATAATGTGGAAATCTATATATAATTAAGAGATCGGCTTACGTAAGTATGCTCCAATAACGACTAGTATGGACAGGCCCACCATGTATAAACATATCTGAATTGAAAGTAACAATTTATAATTAAGTTCATACATATGATACATATGACAGACACAGAGGAGTTAATTATAATTAGCTCGATCGTACTAGAGCTAATTAAATTAATTAAAAGTTTATTATATATATAATAGATGGATGGAAGAAATAAGATGATCGAGTATAGTAAGTAATTAAGTACCCTTTTGACGTCCTTCATCATCTCATCGTTGTTATCGTCTAAAGCAATTTTGTCTACAAACAATCCAAAAAGTAAAGAATACCAAGGAAGAGATCCTCCATTGATGAAAGCACCCAGACTTCCTATTACCACAAGAAACATATCCAACTTATTTGTTGAATATTTAAACAGCCCAAATACACCCATTTGCTTTGGTGGTGCAACTTCTTCTTCTTCGTCTTCGTCATCATCGTCAGGATCATCTTGATGATCATGAATTTTGTGATGATTTGAATCATTGATCTCCAAGTCATGATCAACCAGCTGCATATTAGTAGCCGCCGGAGGAGGAGGAGGAGTTTCATGTGTTTTGTTATGATGGTTACTAATAATTTTGGCAACGTAGCTTTGTAGCTCAATTCTACCAAATGAGGAGGCGTGGCTGAAATTGTTATGTGATTGCTGCTCGTAGTAGTATGCTGTACTGTGACCACGAGTACCACCTGCAAGGTAATAGTCATTTGCTGACCGTCGAAACACAGCAGAAGGAGGACGGTTGTTGTTGCTGCCAGGCGTAGTCGTCGACCACGGTGTTAAGGCGGCACCAAGGTTGCTGGTGGCATAGGAGGGTGTTGGTGGTTCAAACCGCCATGAGATTTCAGCCTGCCAAGACTGCAGGTCGGTGGTGTCGGAGGCGAAAGGAGTGGTGGGCGGGGCCCTACCGGCCCTCCGAGGAGGATATGGAGACGTAGTCATGGTCGTCGTAGTACTTGAGAAGGAGAAGGCTGCAGATGAGGGTAGGGCCGGAGACGTGTGGCGGGGCCTGCGGCTGGTGGTGGCCACGGAGGAGGAGGAGGACTGCTCTATGATCTCAAAGCAGGAGGAATCACCCATTAATTGTAGTTAGTACGTACGTGGATGATAATAATCAAGTGGCCGGTTGGAATGAATGAAGGAGACGCCTCATTAGTTTCGCCGACTAACAGTTGGGGTTGGGGTGTCGTAAGTCATAACGACGTTATAGAATATGCGCATAGTATTTGCCTAAACAACTTTTTTGTTTTTATGCTTGGTTTATCTTAATTATATATTTATTTCATTAATGCACGTACGTTTTTGTTTTTATGCATGTATGTATTACTTATGGTCTTTTACTTTTTTGGAATCATTCTTTTTCATTCACCACGTATATATATCTGTTACGAAATCAATAATTACAGTTAGATGTAACCAGCGGCAAACCTACATATAATTTATGGTGTTATATATATGATTTGTTTCTGTTACTAAAATTTTTTATCATCGACCCAATAAAGAGAAATGAACATTGAAAAACAAGGAAAAGAGAAAAACATACGAGAGAGTTTTTGGCTGGCTACTACCTAGCTAGCTAGTCATGGTATGAATGAAAACTCAGTTAGGAACAATGTCGTTTTCTTGGCCGGACTGGGGGCAGAGATGTTATAAGTCCCAGTGGACCTCTTGTCCTTCTTTAGAGTAGTTGGGTACTTGGGTGGTCTTATTTTGGTGTTTTGGCCTCTTTTGATTTTCTTTGTGTTGCATGGAGTTTCTTTGTTTAGACATTAGAGTTTTAGTATCTTGCTAGAATATATTAATTATTATTGGTGGGTAATGAATTTTGCTGTTCAAAGAGGGTTTCGAGAGGAACAATGGAGAATTGAGTAAACTTGTGAAATTGGATAGCCAACTCTGCACTAAATATTCTTCCCCACCCCCCCCCCCCCCCCCCCCCCCCCCCACCCCAAACATCTGCACTAATTATTTCTGGCAACTCTTTCAAGTTGTTCATTAGAGGATCCTTGCCGTTAACCATAAAAGAAACAAATTTTCGATATTTTTTTTTTTGGCATTTCCAACCAAAAAAAGGAAATGTTAGATTTGATTCGTAATTGAAACGAAAAATGATCATGAACTTGAAAACTATGGAGTTTAGAAGCAATCAAATAAATCAACAATTAAATTAAATGTGTGTATCTATCTATACATGACATCGGTTTTCAAGAGCACATGTAGCGGACAATCAGTGGTGAAGTCTGAACATATCTGCGATAGTTCGATTGCTGAACGATTAAAAGCAAGAGCACCTGAGCTGCAGGTCAATTGCCTACTCAGGCTGTAGAAGGATTTAAAAATAGTCGTGAGTTTTGAGGAAGTAGAAAGGATTGAACAAAAAACAGGATGGAGATGCGGGGTATCGAACCCCGTACCTCTCGCATGCAAATCGAGCGCTCAACCATGTGAGCTACATCCCCGTTGTTAAGAGACGCTTCAACTATCTCTTTTTTCTTTTTTTGAAGAAAGCCTTTCATTACTTGTCGACAAGAGAAAAATACATACATGGTTTTGATCGTCCATAATCTTGTAAGTTTCGCCTTGTATCAATTCACACCCGCCCCGCCCTCTCTCTCTCTCTATATATATGTATGTAGATATATATATATATATATATATATATATATATATATATATAGTGAAAAGTTTATTGTAGACACCCTCATAAGTGTAGACATGTAGATACCTTTTTTCACCATTAGATCTCTTGATCTAATGGTTGTGATTAATTTGTTTTTTTCTTTTTTTCTTTTTTCTCATTATTCAGAAAATTTCACATGTAGACAAGTAGACACTCTATTTCACATGTGAAATTACTCTATTTCGCATGTGAAATTCAATATAAATTTTTTTTTTAGATTTTATGTAAAAAAATAAATAAGCAACTTTAACTTATTTCAAAATCTTGTTTATTTCACTCCCTAAGTAATTAATTAATTAATTAATGATGAACATAATAATAATAATTGTTATTATTATTTACGCATGCATGCACAGGAGGCACAGGCTCAACCGGAGACTCTGAATATAGTACAGGCCACCATTGCTAATCAGTTGTCGATTGATGAGAGCACAGTGGCCCCTGCAACCAAATTCGTGGATCTTGGTGATAATTCTCTTGACACGGTAAGTTAGTTGCAATTCAAGTGAAAAGTATGTATTATTAGATAATATTAAAGTGCTGCTGCAGGTTGAGATCATGATGGCTTTGGAAGAAGAATTTGGAGTATCAATAGGCGAAAGTGAGGCTTATAACATTTCAACAGTTCAAGATGCTGCTGATCTCATAGAAAAAGTCAAGACAGAAGCAGAAGCAGCAGCCTGAATTAATTGTTGATCCATCCATCTGACTGCCTACTGCCTACTGCCTACACTAATTAATTTTGCTTCTGTTTTTTACTGCTTTGTAACACGAATAAAAGAATGAATAAAAACACACAAATTCTTTGTAACCCTCCACATGGAGGGGAGGTCGATTGTTGAGACATGAGACTTGTTTTGTTACTAACTGTAAGACTAGATAGACTATGCCAATTACGAATAGGACTACTAAATTTACAGCCAGAGGGAAGAGGAGGAGATGCTTAACAACCATTTGCTTGCCTGCCTGCCAGTCAGCCTACATTGTCAAAGGATTTCCCTTCCCTACCCTACTACGGACCATCTCTATATCTCATTCAAAAAACCCCTCTAGCACACCGCCCTCTCATCCCTAAACAAATTCTTAAAAATAATAAGATTTATTTTTCTTAATAATAATAATAAGGATATCATCATTAACTAAAAGTAAAATCACAAGATGATAATAAAGTAATACGTACAAGATTAAACAATATATATTAATTGAAAAATCGCATCCTTATCGTCATGTTTGCTAGCATCATACATAGCCAATGTCGGTCGATCCAGCCAAATGATCGATCATGCATGAATATCTATCTTTCTTCTTTTGAACTGAACAATTTTTCTATGAGAACCACCTAGCTACCTGTTTTCTATTCTTCACTGTTGAAATTACTAAACTCAGAGTCAATTGGACCGTTGGTTGTTTATCTACATTCGAAGACGATGACATCAAATTGCTAGCTTATTATACTCGATCATTGACGGACTACTTTATCACCACGCCCCACCGAGTACATGCATGCATGCAGGCAGGATTGATATAAACTAGCCTAACAGCCCAAGGCAAAACAAAACTTTTCCTAAGTGAAGTGAGTAGCATCTTAATTAATTTACATAACAACTTGGATGTAATATTTCTTCACCTGAGATGCAAGCATGTTTTTAAAACAAACATATAAGCAAGAAATGTTGGTTAGCCTCTGGTTGAGTTTTGAGAGTAAGGGTAGTGGCTGAGAATTAAGAAAACAAGCAAGCAGATAAGTACTAATCAATTAATAAACACTTCACAACTGAATTAGACTATCAAGAATTAATATTTATATTTTGAAAAGTAAGTAGTATGTTAGATCAAACTCAAAAGTGAGTTATATAATAATTATATATGTTAGACAACCCCAAGTTCTATCTCAACTTTGACTTGCAGCATCACCTAATCCAATTCTTACAACAATTTAAAAATAGGGAATGCGAAAAAGAACTTGCATACATGCATACATACATACATACATACATAGATACTCGTCTCTGCGCTGTTATACATGAATCTTTTTATTTACATCCGCAAGTACTAGGAAACAGAGGTCTGCCCAATCGTAAGTAAAGAAGAACAAGTTCAAATCGTTATTTAGAAAGAAAGGGATCACAAATAATAAAGGGTTTCTAGCCCAATAGTATCTATCTTGGTGTCTAATGTTCCTCTCCTAAAGGTAAACATGCAAGTCTTACTACATCAATATGTAGCATTAATATAATATCCAAATATTGATCATTTATGCAGGCAGGTGCACATTGCAGATCCTGATGAACAAAAATTCAAAAACGAACAGCCATCTCCTCCTTCCTGTTGTGTCCATCTATTATTATTATTATTATAATATTGAAAACAAAACATAAACATGTTTCAACTACAATTTCATGGGAGTTCATTGTGTTCTCAAAGCTTTGATCCAGTCCATTTCCAGCCGAAAGTCACCTGGGCCCGTCTGAGCACCAGGGACCCCACCCTCAGCATTCACAGACAGTGACATGCCAACAACTCGAGATGGATTCATTTCTATATCAGCTTCAATAACATTTCCTCTCCATGTTGGAAGATAATGTGCTAGAGGAATCTGCAATTGTCAAAACTTAAATCGCACAAACACCAAAAACACGAGACAGGAGCAAAGTTTATATTTTCTTCATAATTTTACCTATTTTAGCACACAACCTAATTCTTTAACTGATTTTAAACTGATTATGTTACAGCGGTTGGTTGATGTCATGTGAATCAGCTACCACATTAAATGCTACAGATGTAAAAAAAAATTACTTATGCGAAAATATATTTTACTTGGGCCCTATTTGGTTCATGGAATTTGAGGGAACTGGAATTGGAACGTTTTCCACTCAAAAACATGTTTGGTTGGCACACATGGAATTGGAGAACATTCCACCAACCAAAGGAATTCAACATTCCTTCATCATATGGATTGGAATCTTAAACTTTCCTATGATTGTTTTGTAGCCTTTTGTGTAAAGTTTATCTGCTGTATGATGTTCACATGTAGATGAAATTCTAATTTTAACTAATTTGTGGTTCTTGTGTTAATTGATGATTCTTGATTATAAAATTTGATTTATACATACATGTGTTTTTTTTTTTTTTTTTTTGTGTGTAGTGTACACAGACTTGTATGCTGTATCATATATTATGTTTACTTAGTTACATGTAACATGCATCTGTGCATCCATGTGACTTTTGTAACATGCACAAATGAATACTGTGGATACAATCATTTGTGTTTGGGTTTAGTATACTGGTAAATTAGTTTGTATTCTGTGCACATGTGCATGTAACAAAATGTAGACAACACGCACATTCACATATAGTGTCTTTATTTTGTTGTACACATGCGTGCATACCCATGTATCTACCTCGTATTTACTTGTAGCCAGGGTTGATTGCATGCGCTATGCCACTATGCAAGTATGTATATATGTTACATGAACACATGCATATTATGGATATAATATATAATATTCTTTTTTTCTTTGAATTTAACATACAATTATCAGTTTGTATTTTATGCACATGTGCATATTAAAGTGTTTGGGTTGTATTTTTGAAAAATTATTGTATGCAAATTATTGTGTTTGGGTTCTATATATAATGTTTAAGCTATTATATAATTATTCTCTACAAATTTGTTGGTTTTGAGAACTGCATGCATATGGGCACATGTGTTCTTGTGTTAAAT
This sequence comes from Deinandra increscens subsp. villosa, assembly GCA_039602395.1. Lineage (NCBI taxonomy): Eukaryota > Viridiplantae > Streptophyta > Magnoliopsida > Asterales > Asteraceae > Deinandra > Deinandra increscens. Next base: position 258,218 of record JBCNJP010000015.1, on the reverse strand, counting down.
CAATGGATCATTTATGATTATATCCTATTCATTCAATTTTAAGATTGAAATAAAATAGGAATGATTCACATTGATCCTCGAAGTTCTTGTAAATGTTGTGATACATATACAGAGATATGTATGTGTGTGTTTGGGTCGTTTCTCGTAGTGTTGTGAGGGAGAGATTGAGTGAGAGGAAGGATTTGAGGGTTCAAATATTACCTACAGACAATGTCCATACATATATTTTGAAAAGTAAGTAAAGACTTAATTAAATTACTTACTTTTGCAACAACCCAATTGTCTTTAGGCACAGCAACAAATGCCTGCCATGAGTTATCTTCCATTTGTCCAGGCGAATTTACCCAATTTTCTGTATAAATCTGCATTAAAGGTTAAAGCTTTAGTATCAACTAAAAAAATATTATTTATCATAAAAATCAAAATAATGCACTATAGTGTCATGTTACAAAAGACAAAGAGATAAGAGAGCTTACAGTTGATATGTAACTTCTCCCATCTCCTTTAATTTTTAGTGCTATAGTATCATAAGGATCTAAATCGATAAAGCCATCAAACTGCAACAGATAAAATGGATAATATTGTTAGAAAGCTTAATGTCATGCAGTGTATGATTAAATGAATATTAACACAGACAAAGAATTGATCTAAACTGATAAAGCCATTAAATAACAGAATGCCTACCTTTTTAGACCTCATTCCACAGAACCCACTCCTGCTAATATTCCATTTTGTACCCTCGGTAACATCCAAAGACAGATTTCCAGAGAAAACTCCTATAGTATTTTAAAGAATCAAGGGTCTAAAGGAACAAAAGAAAAAGGACTCTGCACATATTTGGTGTGGGGACATAGATCCTGATATGCTACGTCTACTAACCAGTGCCACTTTGTTCCTTTCCAGCATCAGTGATCTGTAATGCTGCTGATGATAAACCTGTACAATGATACATAGTTTCACAACTTATCATATATGACAGATAGTTTTCTTAAGTTTGTGTAAATATTTTGAATTGTAAATCTGTAGTTCCTGTGTAAAGATTTAGAATGAGAACCAACCCCCCAACCCCAAAGCACAAATTTGATTAATTTATGGAACCTGTTAAGATGATATAAAAGCAGTAGACTACCTCCGTATTCAGAATCTGAATACAAATGCCACTTCTTAAGCTCTTCTTTTGAATTGAAGTTGTATATAAATCTTTCGGTCGGAGGAGCCATATCCTCAATGTTCCATGTGAGAGCTATTACAAAGAGAGATGGATTTTCTAAAATAATCAGCTTAGATTGGATATTAACCTATGAATCCAAGATCAAATGTCTATTTCTATAGTTACAGCAGCAACCGAATTGGACAAACTGAGACCAGTAAGTAATTAACAATCTGAATACAAAAGAGCTACTACCTACCTCTTTTAGTGGCGGTCAAAGATGCGTGCCATATTGCTCGAAATTTAGACATTTTCCTACCTCCTCCTCATAAGCCCTGGCAAGTGAAACAAACTCACTCCAAGTAGTTTTACATCAGGGTGTATAGAATTATTCCACAAAAAAAAAAAAAAAAAAAAAAAACCCTAGATAGAAGAAGCCCAAATTTTGGAAAGATGGTTGTTAAAAGAAAATCGAAATTTTAGAAGTGTTGTAAATGAGGAAAAAGGAAAATCAGCATCCAACAATCAGGATTACATAACATGTAGTGAATTTATTATTTTATTTTTTTGTAAACCAGTTAGTTGATGATGTTCATGAATTTAGAAACAGCCACAGTAGACTACTACTGTTAGTGGAACAAGAGGGGAAAAAACCCTAATTAAACTGAATGGGAAATATCTTACTTGCGAAGCAACGTTGGTCACCGGAGAGAAGACTGCTGGCTGGAGCGGCTATTACTTACTAGTTACTTACTAGTATCTATGTATGTATGTATGTATGTATCAGGTGGCTGGGTTAGTTCATTTGGGTTTTTAAATGTGGACATACGGTTTTTGTTGGAAACTGATGAGATCTTTTTCATAACTTATTAGCTATATGTTTCTTTTTTTCTTTTTTTTAACGACGTTTTACTTCAACCAGGTCAATCGAGGTGAACACTTGGCATAACGTTGTTATCCATCAAACGCTACGAGCACAGACCATTTCTGAAAAAATCCACCTCCGTGTAGTAGTTTCTCAGTCAACTAGTCTCCTATCATCACTAATACTACTAGGACAAGTCCTAGTTATTACGGTCAGTATAAGTGTTATTTACTGGGTTTGTGTTCTACTATGTGAGAGATTCACAATTAGCCGGACCACATTCAAAACGGACGGACCTAAGATTAATGAGATCGATACTCATAGCTTGCTGGGTGTTTGGAACATACATACGAATATTCATTCTAGTATACTCTATCTACGAGCAATATATATGTATGCTCTTGTGACTCTTGTCTATTTTGCTTCTAAAGAAAAGAAAGGAAACCCAAGGCCCAAGTTCATATAGACTGAATCAGGCTTATATTTTCGTTACATATGTATCATTGTGGGCCAAATGATGGGTGTTTCATTCAAAAAAACATTATTATTTATTCATAATCTCTCTCTAAAACGCAGATATTTTTTATTTTATTTTATGTAACAGACATATAGCCCTTTTTATTATAATATATATTTTTTTTAAATAAATTTACTAAGCGTTTTTTTTTACTTTTTTGCATAAAGCGCGTCTTTTTAACTTAGAGAGTCACCATAAAAATATCGGAACAAAAAACGAATTTTTTAACTTTGTTTTCACGGTTTTCCAAACTCGAAGAGGTATTCATTTTATCCTTCCTCTATATATATATATATAGTTAAAAGTTCATTGTAGACCCCTTAAAAAACTGTAGACCCTGTAGACCCTGTAGACCTATATATTGTTCTATAAAATTCACTAAAAATTATAAAACTCATTGTTGTTAAATTTAATTTTTTTATTATTTTTTTCATATTTCTATCTTTATATTTTAAATTAGGGTTTATTTATAATGTTTTTAGTTTTTTCTTTATTTTTTATTTTCTTAATTTGAAATTATAATTTTCAATGAGTTTTATAGAACGTCGATTTTTAAAGTTGTAGTGTGTTTTAAAAAACAATGAGTTTTAAATACAACATTGAGTTTTAAACTTAAGAGTGAGTTTAATAGAACATTGATTTTTTAAAAGTTGTAGTGATTTTTAAACACAATAGTGAGTTTTAAAACTCATCAATGGGTTTTATAATTTTTAGTGAGTTTTTTATAAAACAATATAACTTTTTTTAACATCACTTATATTTCAATGTCTCCAACAACTTTCTAGGTTTTCTTTTTTATTTTTAAAAACTTATCGCATAAAAAAAACTATCTCAACAGTAATGAGTTTTATAATTTTTAGTGAGTTTTATAGAACAATATAGGGGTCTACGGGGATATATATATATATATATATATATATATATATATATATATATATATATATATATATAGGAAAATGATCATTGGAAAACCCTCTAATTATTGGAAAACCTGGAAAACCTTTTTCAACCAATCATATTATTACTTTTGTTTTTAATTTTTCTTTTATTTAAAAGGCAATATGGTAACTTGTCATAATCTATTTTTGTAAACTATTTTTAATAAATTGATTAAACCAATTTTATTTCTCTCATATACTCTTTCCTAAAATATCCCTCTCTCAACTTTAATTTTAAATTTCCAGTCTAAATTTAAAAAAAAAAAAAACCTAATTTACAAAAGAAAAAAAAATCGTTGATCATCAGTTCATCACCAGCACAACGATTGTTACATCGTTGTAACAATAATTTTAGGTATTTTTTTCAAGAAAATAAACGATAGTTACATAGGTGTAACCATTCAGAAAAGTTACCTAGAAAGAAAGAAGTTGATATGAGATTAATACTAACATTTATGTAATACTATCATATGCGTAATCACGTGAAACAATTTCATAACGTTCTAGAAAGAAAATACATGGTGTTACATTCGTGTAACATCAATTAAAAACATGTGAATTAAATTACGTGTAATAACTACTTACATTTATGTAATAACTATCATATGCGTAATCACGTGAAACAATTTCATAACGTTCTATAAGAAAATACATGGTGTTACATTCGTGTAACATCAATTAAAAACATGTGAAATAAAAGTGTTACGTACGTGTAATCAGATCTAGAAACAATAGAACCACGAATACAATTTACAAACTTTTCTGAATTGTTACTCCTATGTAACCATCGTTTATTTTCTTGAAAAAATAATAATTATTGTTACAACGATGTAACAATCGTTACGCTGGTGATGAGCTGATGATCAACGATTTTTTTTTCTTTTGTAAATTAGGTTTTATTTTTTTTCTAAAATTTGGTCTGAAAATTTAAAACAAAGGAGAGATAGAGTTTAGGAAAGAAATGATGGGAGAAAGAAAATTAATTTGAGCATTTATTAATAAAAATATGATATGTCACATTCATTTTCAACCATAGATTAACTAATCAATTGTGTAAGATGAGTTTTCCAGGTTTTCCAAAAAGGTGAGGTTTTCCATTGATCCTTACCTTATATATATATATATATATAAGGTTCAATGGAAAACCTCTTTTTTTTTGAAAAACCTGGAAAACCAAGTTACACCGATGTAACATTACTTCTGAACAAAAAAATGCACAAAAATACACCTTATTTAAAAAGGTTACACCAGGTGTAACATAATCATTATTGTTACACCGGTGTAACCATTAACGCTATTGTTACATAGGTGTAACAAACAATTACCAGGTTTTTTGCTATTATACACTAAAGAGATATGAAACGGGAGATAAATAAGGAAATTTAAATCAAATTTTGACTTATAAAAAATATTATATAAGTATTTTCCTAAAATATATAGGTTTTCCAATATTTAGGAGGTTTTCCAATGATCTTCTTCTTTTATATATATATATATAGGGTTAGGTTCAAATGAGAAACTTTTTCTTTTGAGAACTTTTGAGAACCAATTTGGGCCACTAATTTTCAAGGGGGGAGCATTCAAATTCATGGGGGGGGGGGGGGGGTTTCATATATATAAACTAGTGGCTAAGATTAGTTCTTTTTAGTTCTCAAATCAAATTGGTTCTCAAATGATCCTCACCCTATATATATATATATATATATATAGAGAGAGAGAGAGAGAGAGTCGAGTTAGCCTACATCCAGCAAAAACGCTACATCCATTGCGGATTCATCTGGGGCGTCCATCAAGATCATCCAACAGCCAGGATCTATGGTGTTTCCGCCTATGGTGTTTTCGGTGGGGGAAAAAAACACCATAGGCGGAAACACCATAGATCCTGGCTGTTGGATGATCTTGATGGACGCCCCAGATGAATCCGCAATGGATGTAGCGTTTTTGCTGGATGTATTTTACCCTAACTCTATATATATATATATATATATATATATATATAACATGGTTGTAAGTCCCCGCCATGTTCTTTTTTGCTACAAAAGTTAATCATCACAGCCTTTTCAAACTCTACAAAGAACCCAAAAACCTATAAACCACAAAAATATGCAAACGTAACTATCCAAAATCAAATGAAGATCCAGAAACACCAAACAATTAACTGCAACCTTCCAAAGTCCAAAGTGAAGGGCATCACAACTTAGCACCAATAACAAAAATGTGCAAAGAAAAAAGTTGTATAAAAACACAATTGCACAAATACTCGTACATTAGTTAAAACCATCCAAAACCATATAAACTTGAGAAAACACTAATTAATAACCACTAAAAGTACATGCCATCAGAACCTTGTCCCAATTAACATGTTACGAACAACACCAACCCGATCTAACTCGATCTTCATGGCCGTGGCTCAATTCAATTCGGATGAGATGAGATGAGATGGTCACCGCTAGCTAGCTAGCTAAGTACTGATCACTTTCTTTCTACTACATTAACATTACTACTTGACGACAATACATCATATATAATTAAACGTTTTAAGCCACTCTTCAAACCCATACCCCATGCCTGCCTGACTCTCAAAGCGGTTCTTGCATTGTCACAACCACTGGACTTCTTACAAAGTGCTCACCGTCCGACCACACGATTGACCCACTTCTTGTGATCAAACTTCCCGGAGACAGATGCTTTACTGCCGCCACTTGCACCCTCACCAAAAAATTAAGCATTTGGCCCACCCGCCTGAATACCAGCTTCATTGGATCCACAGTCACATTTGCCCCTCTTGGGGGCCTTATGCTCACCCTGTAAACCGAATTAGCCACACTTACATTAGTCACTGTTCTTATCAATTGTGTCTTCATCTTCTGCTTCTCATATTGTTGCTGGAACACAGCCGTCATCGACGACACATTTAAGTTTCCAGAATGCCCTGCCCTGCTTTTTGCACCGCTGCAATCCGAGTGTTTCCTAGTAATCACTTGGATGTTTTTGGTTGGGTAATTTGAATTGCACATGAAGTCTATGTATTCGTATGAGCTAATGTCATATATTAAACCAAGATCCATGGCTTTTGTGGGTGGACATGACCCGCCCCAAAGTCCATTACTGTAGATGAGTTTCCAGTCGACTCGTCTATCATTGTTTCCCCTCGATTATCTACTGTATAAGCAGTCGTCATCAATGCCGATGCCGCCTGCTTTTTTAACGACCTCCCCTTTGGCTGCTTTGGAATTATGCCTATGTCGCATAACACGATCTTCCCCTTGACGGAATTAGGATCTAGAGAGCCTTCAAGACACAAGGAAGCAGAATAACCGTCTCCGGCTTCAATCGCCCCCCCCCCCCCCCACGCGTAAATGAGCGGATAGAGAATCTGGTGTGCCAATGCGGGTCCACCGTAGATGCTGACACCGGGAATCAGTTTTCCATTTTCGAGTTTCATTTCGGCTGGGAAGTCATAGTCAATTGCTCTGGCTCCTACAGTGGTGACCCCCGGCGCTATGTTTGTGACGGTGAGCCCGCCAGGACCACCGTTCCCCGCAGAAGCGGAGACAAAAACGTCATGGTCGGAACCCCCGTAGGCACCGATGGCGATTGCATCGAGGTAGTAGGGCACAACGACGTCGTCGACACTCAGGGAGACAACGTCTACGCCATCGGAGACGGCTGAGTCGAAGGCGGCGAGGATGTCAGAGTCATAGCAGTCGGAGTTCCAACAAACCTTATAGGCGGCGAGACGAGCTTTGGGTGCCATTCCGGCAGCGACACCGCGAGCATAACCAAGAGTTGAGGCCGGAAAGACGTACCTACCAGCGGCGATTGAAGCCGTGTGAGTGCCATGGCCGTCTGAATCTCGGGGCGAGCGGAGCTCCAAGGTCTCATTCATATGTCTGTTTGTTGCTTCGTATCCGGCGGAGAAGTACCTAGCCCCAATCAGCTTTCGGTTACATAGGAAGCCAAGAGGGTAACTTCCCTTCCATTTGTTGAGGAGGGGAGCTAAGCCCTTGTCGTTGAAGCTCTGTCTCTCAGGCCAAATCCCAGTGTCCAAGACCCCGATAACCAGATCGGAGCCGAAATTGGAGTCTTTATTTGAATAATCCGGTGCTATCGGAGGTCTTGAGACCGAGGAACTCGGGTGAACGAGTGGTGTCGGGGTGGCGAACCTGCTCGGGAATGACAGCGAGTACACCCGAAGCAGACTGGAGGTTGGAGGCCTGTAGAGGGGAGAGCTGGGGGGAGAATCCATGGAAGACGGTGTGGTACGTGTGGATGATGCGTGTTGAGGAGGCAGCAACGAGGAGGGAAGAACGGTACCAGTGTGTGTGAGTTGGGAAGACTGATGGCTTAGCGTCGTGTTGGACTCAAACAATGAAAGTGGTGGTGTGTCGGTGGTGATTGGAAGCAGAAATAGGAATGGTGAATGAGAGGAGGAGGAGGAGGAGATAGGTGAAGATGAGGGCCATTGAGCCACCGGAGTTAAGAAATGAAGGAGAGAGGATTTGAAAGAAAGTGAGTTGGTGGGTTTGTGTCAGCAAGCAATGGCTACTGCAGCAACTCGCAGCAACTCACTCATCATCATGTTTCTTTTTAGGAAATTCAAACCCCCCCCCCCCCCCAAAATTTAAATATACTCCCTCACCAACTCACACTTTTATTTATTTACTTTTTAATATCAATAAATAAACAAACGCAACAAACAATTGCTTGCTACATAAACTGAGCTCCCTATAGTAGCCTAGGCCCCCAGGCCGGTAGAACTTAAGTTCCTTACACAAAAAACTTACTTATTTAAGTGATCAGGTGATAATACTGGTTGGACTCAAGCATCGAACTCGTAATCTTTTGATCGTTTTTATTTATTTATTGCTTTTGCTAATGCTTTTCCATAAATCTACTTTTAAAACCTGATTAAAAGATAAATAAATCTAAAAGATCATCAATCTCAATGAAAACGGGTTTGTGTTAAGTAACATTTTTAAAAAGCATTTACATTGACCATAATCTATGTCAATCATCATATACAAAATTACAAATACCTCAGGTCTAAATAGATTTACCACCAACCAAACGAGAAACCGAGAAAAAAAACATGACATTACTGAACGCACTAGTCAAACATCATTGTTCAGTTGCTACTAATAAATTTATATCATTCGTTTATATCATTCGTAATGGTGGCTAGACATGTCATCTAGGATGTGGTGTGATAATATAAAAACGGTATCGATCTGGTAGATATCTGTTTGTACTGGTTCCATTCCCCCCCCCCCCCTCTAAACCGGTTTTGAAACCAAAACTGGTTTGAGTGAAACCGCTGTTGACCAGACCGGGTCGATTCCAAAAAACGGTCCGGTTCATAAGAAAACCGATTTGTACACCTCTATTTCGTCTCACTCTATGTGATTGATGAAATAATTCAAAAAAAATATATAAAAACAAGTTAATTTAACTTTTTAAAAAGCTTTATTCTAAATCATTTACTATGAAATTTAAACCCTTTGAATTTGAACCCTACCAACTTGTTAAATTGAGGTCAAAATTTTGATGACTATGCTTTTTCCGGCCTTGATTACTTTGGTAGGGGCAGAGGCCAGAGGGGATTTAAAAAGGAAAGAAGAAAGCTGTTTGGACACATTATAATCTAATCTATAAAACAAAACAAAAAACTGTAATTATTAAAATCGATAAAAACGACAAAACCGACAAAAAATGCATTTTGTGTGTTAATTTATCAAACGATAATCATTATGGGTCATATAATATATCAAATTGAGTGGATTGATTGTGGTTAATGTGATAATAGACTTAAAATGATGAATTTGGGTGAAAACGGGAGTAAATCGGAGCAAAGACCCGAAAACAGGAAGCAAAACGATACGCGGGCACCCCTGATGGGCGATGCGTATCGCGACGGATGCATGGTGGTGGTGCACGATATGCCCACCGACCACAGTCGCGAAAATCGGAAGTTGCCCTAAAATCCGCCTATTTAAGCACTTATTCTCCTTCTAGCCCATTTTCTCAACCCTAATCACTCTAAAACACTTAGGACGGCTGTAATCAACCTTGATGGAGACTCTTGAATATTTGGGGGCTACGTTTGAAGGTTTTAAGCATCCAAAAGTGTCTGTTTTCGCCTCTCGGTGCGTCTTTTCTCGTTTCTAGCTTCTACCCTCTTCTTTTCTCTTCAAGATCTAGTCAAGATCCTTCTGTTATCATCTTTTAAACATAGATCTAGATCTTAGTTCATAGATCTAGTGATTTCACATAAAAAGATTTGATTTTTTATTAGTTTTTCAACAATTTTTATAAACTTTTTGTGGTTTTCTTGACTAGATCTTGATTGACCAACTTGGTTCTTGTTATGGTTGGTTAAAGATCCCTATTTTTATGCATGTTTTAATGTGAGGGATCATCATACTTGATAAATCTAGAATTTGTGACCTAAAAACTTGATTTTTATGATAAAAGCTTACTTTTTCCTAATCTTTCTTCATGGATCTTCATAGATCTTAGGGTTTCATGGCCATCACTACTTGAACCTTGTTTAAATGTATAAAATGCATGAACTTGAATATAGATCTAGGTTTAGATCTAGTAAAAATCATCATCTTACCTTTAGATCTAGGGTTTTGTTTAGGAAATATGTATTTTGATGAGTTTTTCTTGAAAAATAAAGATATATATGTTTAGATCCATAGATCCATGGTTAATTTAATGATATGCAAGGCTTGGATCAAGGTTATAAGTCCATAGTTTATCATAAATATTATGTTAAGGTAGATGTGCATGCTAAAAGAGAAACCTTAGTTGATTTATGATTTGAGATTGAATTAACTAGAAATTTTTGAGATTAAAAATAATTCATTTTGGGTAAATTGTTGGGTTAACGTTTAAATCAAGACTTAAAATTTTATATGGCACATCTATGTGTTTAGATTAGCCCATTATTAATTTTTGGGGCCTACATATGGTTTAGATGATTTTATAGAAAATAAGCAATATTTGAGACGTCGTAAAACTTTCAAGTTAAATAGATAATTGATTCCCAATTATTTGACCTAGATTTAGGTTTGACCCATTTAATTATTTAAACCTCCACATTATCACTCAAATAAATCACCATGTTGCGAACCCGATCATGCCTATCGTGTCGTTTCGAGTCGCTCGTTTTATCTAATCATTTACTTATTTATTTTTGATTTGTCGGTGTTCCACTACCACGTTCGATCGTTAAGGTGATCTTCGGGTTTGATTTCGTGCCGCTGTCTCAGTTTCTCACTCGCTTGCTTCACCATCAGATGAGTGATCATAGCCCCTCTTTTATTTTAATGTTTTGGGGTGCAACATGTACCGATATTCAAATCTCTAATCGCTTTATTACAGAAAAACCAAACATGTGATTCTATGTGCTCTACGTGTGATTCTCTGATTATGCGATACTTGTGATTTGTTTGTTGTATTCTCTAATCGCTCGTCGCTAGTCTCTAATCGCATGTGTACCATTAACCATCGAGCCGTGGCAACAATGATAGATCTATTGGCTGACAATCCACCTGGCTTGCCTCGTGTGTGGCGCCGGGTGATTGCTCCCTTACTTGTCTAGGTTTGGTGCACATCACTTATACATGTTGATCATGATATAGAAATTTACACTTGACGCATGAATCGCTTTTATTCAAATTATATAGATATTCAAACCTGTGGTTACTCACCAACTCTTGTAGTTGACCTTATTTTCTACATGTTGCAGGTGTTGTTGTTTGATGATTGTTATCGACGCCATAGGATTATGCATGGGACTTAGTAGACCTTTTAAATAAAACTAGAACTTTTGAGTTGTATGAACTTTATGTTTTGTTGGATGTTATCTTTGACTATGTGTGATTGTTGAATGAAAATGGCATGGTGAAATATATAACAACTTTAATAGAGTTGTGACTTGTGAGTATCTGCACAATCTTAGCGCCCCGACGTAAATTCCGCCATCGGTCGGGGTGTTACATGGGGGCTTGAAACGGGGTTTAACAATTACATATTTTTTTTGTTTTCAAGCTCTTTGTTACGTAGGATGTCACATGTCACAAAATGCCCACATAAGGGGCTTGAAAACCCATGACCATTACACATAGCCTAAGCACAATTTCCATCTAAACTTTTTTAGATCTATGTAAAACGATCAAAACATCCTTATAAATTTAAATGGAAACTTCTATAATTAAACCTAAATTTATTAGAGGGGTTGTTTGTATAAAATTTTAAAATAAAAATAAAATCTAGAGTTGATTACATGAACGGTCCGGTCCTTATGGTTTGGTACAAATAAAAGATTCTGACACTAATATTATTTTTTAATAACAACATTGAGTTTAGTTTTGTGATTTCTAAGTAACTACTATTTTTTTGTTAGGCTGTGTGTAATGGGGCTCCATGGGGGCGTCATGGAGCCCAAAACCCTTATATAGCGCCCTTTCCTCCACCCCCAGCAGCGCCATCTTCCTCCTTCCCCCCTTTGAGCGCCATCTTCCTCCTTCCCCCTTTTAAGCGCCATCTACATAACGCCTCCCCCCCCCCCCCTCTCAGACTCCGGCGCCATGGGCGCTATACCCATTACGGTGGGGCGCTATGACGCCATCTCCACCTCCACTACAAACAGCCTTAAGGACATATTCGTCTTTTCATATTAAAAAGACTAATAATGTAACTTAAGTGGGTGATTGTTTGTGCTATTAACTCTATTTTAAGGTATAACGTGTAGTTTGACTTTAAACATTTCGGCGATTAAATCATGCCAACTGAACTGACAACTGGCTATCGAAAAAAATCAGGTCGAGACATTCACAAGTGTCAATGTTAACTACTAAAAGAGGTTAGTATATGAGTATGTTATTTCCACTATAGTACCATTTGTGTAATTAACTCTTTCCTTTAATCGGTTTGCTGATCCAAATAAAACTATTTACTTTCTTTTAGTACTTACTGAACAGAACACGTTTGAATGTGAACTAAAATAATAACAATAATAATAATAATAATAATAATAATAATAATAATAATAATAATAATAATAATAATAATAATAATAATAATAATAATCAAATTTTATTACTACAATTGACACAGTGTTACTACTTGAAGAAACTGAAAATTAATTAATGAACTTTACGATCTGCATGGGTTTTCTTTATATTTTTATGGCACAAGGAAAACATCAAAATGTCCTAATTTTATGGGGAGAGGGGCTGTTATTCGACTCAGCTATTGATTGATTACACATGACAGTAAGAGACAGAGAAGGAGGTACATAAAGTTCTTTTTTGCCATGACAAGAACACAAATATCCTACCACTCAAGATAATTTCTCATAAGTAAATATCATCATCATATAATAAGAAGATATAAAAAACAAAGATGATACGAAAGAAGAAAAGCTACAAAATGGTGTAAATATACATATATTACACAAATACCCCCATCTCATTAATCATCGAACCAATTCCCCCACAATAAGGAAGGAAGATGCGCTAGAAAGAAAGAAACCGCCAACCAACCAAAATATGGAATGAGTTTATTATGAATATCCGTTGGTGGTCTTGGGTGTCTTTTTCTTGAAGTTAGAGATGCTGCATTGAGGACATATGTACTCTAATCCATCTGTTTTTGCATAATCCTGCAAAACAAAAAAATAATAGTTAATAATAATAATAATAAAGACAACTGATGTTTGATGTTCCTGATAGTTTCTTCTTATGAAGCAGCAGCAGCAGCAGCAGCAATACATACCTTAAAGGCACCAAGACCCTGCCTTCTGTCACAACCAAAATGGGCCCACTCGCCACATATCCCACAGTTCACCCAATCACCGGCTGCACTACTGTTATACATTTTAAGAGAGATAAAAATACTACATTAGCAGCAGCACAGATTCATATTAATTGTCATATCCAGAAGAAATTATTAACAACCTGTGACACAACAGGCAGCACTCCCCGTCCACATCATCATGTGCCAATTCATATTCCAAAAGATAGGTTTCATAGTGTCTCTTCAGTGTATTCCCAACACCCTACATCATTAGAGCGAGCTAACATAAGGTGCATATGTCATAATAGATTTTAAATGACAATTTTTGTCTTCATAAAGAGAATGAATACCGTCATTCTATTTGTAACCGTGTGGTTCCGCATTTTTGAGAAAACCTGGCCTTTCCAATTGATTCCATTGCCAACATGAAACCCACCTCTTGAAACCACCTAAAAGAGGGTAGGGTAAACAAGTGAGTTTTTTTATCTCTTTATATTGACTCAAAGATGTATGTTTGTTGATAACTTACCTCCCTATATAGATTGTAGAGGTCCAAACGCTTTGCATTGAGTATTGCATCAGGAAACTCAGCAAGACCGCCTTGAGGAATAAGACGATTATGCCCTCGCAGGATTAAGAATTGCATCACGTCCTTCAAAAACTCCTCCTGAAATAACATTTATATCCACAAGTTTGGGATGATTTTTGAACGGTCTTGAATTAATTTCGGAGGGATTAATTTCAATATTAAAAGTATCTTTCACTGAAAAAAAGATAAAATCCAATATTAAAAGTATTTTTCACTGAAAAAAAGATTAAATCACCTCACCACAGAACGTTCTTTTAGGTAATTTAGTGAAACGACTTTTTATAAGTAAATGTTTTTATTTCAATTACTATAGAGTGGGTTTTGTGTTATGAAAGGGTAAATATGATATGATAGATAATTACACAATTTTAAAATGTTTATTTCAATTACTATAGAGTGGGTTTTGTGTTATGAAAGGGTAAATATGATATGATAGATAATTACACAATTTTAAAATGTTTATTTCAATTACTATAGAGTGGGTTTTGTGTTATGAAAGGGTAAATATGATATGATAGATAATTACACAATTTTAAAATGTGTTATATATATGACATTTAATACTTTTAGAAAATTGGCTAACCTCAGAGCAAACATGTATTGGACTTCTATCACAACCATGCTTCTTCAAGGGAAGTGGGTTTAATGAAATTAGCTGTTTGGCTTGATACGAGCTTGATAGTGACTTGCGATGAGTCACAGGAGCCGATCCTGCACTATTGTGTTTGTTTGAGGGAATGGATGAAACATTGGTCTTTACTTGTCCTCCAAAATCATGTCCATTTGTCTCTGTCATCCCCGCAAACGGTAGCATTTTCTGATGCCGAATGTGTGGAATTGGTCTCAAAGCAGCAATTTTTGATTTCTGCCTAGCTACATACCCATTCTCTGATTCTATTCCCCTGTATTCTTGTTTTACAGTAGAAATCAAACCGTTATCATGGCCTGTTTCTTGGTTTATGATATGTCGTTTTCTACTAGGAAGAGGTTGTCTCATCCATGCAGGAATGGGGGGATTTGTCATTCTCACATGGATATTGTTTTCTAGTTTTTTACAGAAGAAAAGCAATCTGGTTGCATCATCTTTCTCAAATGAAGCAACAGCTAACCCTTGAACACTAGCAACACCAAGTGCAACTAAACTTCGGTAAGAAACATCTGGTGCTAGCTGCCTCAAAACCTGAAATTTGAAAAATAAAAAAGAATAAAGCATTATTAGTGGTGTAAAAGAACGCATGAATGGCATTCAGTTCAAAAAGAGAAAAATAAACCTGTGAAGCCCATAAAGGAACCTTCACGGAGACTTCAAAGACTGTGGCTCCACAAGCTATTGAAGCAGATTCTCGAGGCTCACAAACAGACAGTTTGTTTTCATCAGAGTTGGATACTGCTTGAACTAACTGAGTTTTATCAATGACTTCACTTTTTATATGATTTTCTAAAAGCTGAAAACAAAAAAGCATGAAACACCTCAAGATTCAGAAATCGGATGAAACAAACTACAGAAATAATATTATGATAATTCATGATTAGTGAGCACCTGATCATCAAAGCATGTTTGTGCACTTCCTGATACCAAAAGTGAAATATATGCAGAACTACAAGTCGAAATGTCACATCTCATGGTCACTACACCTCGAGAAAATGTTCCTGCCTGAAGAGGTGGAGGAAGTGCACTGTAACATATAATGCCACAACAGCAACAAAATTAGCAAACCATGATAAATAGCTCATGAAATTGATAATAGTAAGCGCATATATATAATATCACATTTCTAGAAAATTTCAACACACCTAACTCGATTATGAAGTTTACTCCCACGCATCTGAAGGAAAATAAGGCCGTTAGTACTTAACTAATCAAATGTGCTAAGAATAACAAAAAAAAAAAAAAAAAAAGGCAATGGTGAAAGATAAATTTTAAACAGGTATTTGAAATTGTTTGACTATGTGAAATATAGTATACATCATACTTACTTCAATGCTCAAAAGAGCATTCAGTCCATCTTCCAGTGGTTCCAATATAGAAGCATCCTAAACATGAACATATACTCAGCTTACTGAAAATAGCTTATTTCATGTAATTTTGAATCCACCAAAAATAATCAAATAGAAATAAGCAATATCAATCTGCTTATTAAAAATAGCTTATTTCACTCTAAAATAAGCGGATAAGCATAAGCACTTGTTTTCATCAAAACATCAAAAGTGGTCATCTGTTTTTAGATTAAAAAAAAAGCAGAAATGCCGTTAAAATAAGATATCTCAGTTCCCAAACATCCCCTAAGTTGTGGACTTGAAAAACAAGCAAGAATTGAACCTTCACTTACCAACGTGCATGCCGATCCACAAACAAGAAACCTGACATTTACATCATCATCATATATCTTAATTGCAGGAAGGTCCTCGGGATATTTTTCTTCGTCATCTTCACCCATTGCCTCAGGTGGAGGAACATTGATCTTGGGTGGGTCCCCAAGAAGGCATGGACCCAGATTGTTACTATCTATCTCAGAATTATTAGGGAGTACAAGGTTGTTCCTAACACAGTATAGCCTGAAAGATGAATGTGCCAGCTGGAAAGCATCCCAAGTATGGCTAGAAGAACTGCAGAACATCAGATATAGTATTTGTCAATTTTATAACTAAAAGTCAAAGCTAGAAAAAGTCTGGTATGGACTCAAATTTTCATAAATACTTTTCATGTTCGAAGAAAACTGAACGCTCAAGCCATGAGGTGTATAATAATATCAAGGGTTAGTACCAAAAAAGGTTAAAAACCCACCATACTTCCTCATTTTCCACAAAAAAAAAGGTCCATCAAATTCTGGCATATAAAAGTCCCTGAACTTGTTAAAATTATAAAAACCTCTGCACATATGTACGCGACATGTAGGATTCTTTTGCTGATGCGGATACCATTTTTTTTGTTACGGTTTAAAGAAAATGTTAATTTGTAGGGTCAAGCATTGAATCCAAGTTTTTCGATGCGGATACGTTTTCTTTTCTCTGACATTGCAAGTGATTGGAATTAAAACCACTAATTTCACAAGTTTATATAACTTGATATGCCAGAATTTGGTTGAAGGTCTTCGTGCAAAATGAGAAAGTATGTTGGCTTTTTTACATGGTTAACCCTAACATTAAGTCCATAATTACCTTTGTATCACAGAGAATAGTGCATGCCGAAAATGACAAGCTGCATAACTTGAAAATGAGTTTTTCCAATATATCACATAAGGAATCCCCTATAGAGATGAACAAACACAATATTGACTTTTAAATAACCATTTGAAAAATCAAAAGTAAGATAGATGACTTGGAAATTTTTATTCATGTACTCTTTCTTACCTTCAAGTGCAACGCCTCTGCTACTTCTTCACCATCTGGGAATTCCAAGTATACCTACATAACCAATGAGAGATAATGAGACCAAACAGATGAGAAATGAGATAATACCATCTATATCTGAAATAAATAACCATTTATAATAAAAGTAAACCTCTAAAAGTCACTTAAGGCAGCATTCTTTCAAAAAAAACAAAAAAACAAAAAAACAAAATCCAATGTTAGCAACCAACCACACTTTAACCGATATTAACTTTGAATTGGTGGTGTGGCATTGCTAATGAGCTGCCACATATGTGAAAATGCTTATGTGATACAATTAATAGACTTATTGTTTGAAAACATCAAGCTTTTCCTAAATTAATGCTTAAAGATAATTACTAAATGTCAAATAAGATGATGAGTGGCATATACATACATATACAGTAAAATGACAAATAACTTGCCAACAAATTAATTTAAAAGAAAAACAGCACAAAGATGGGTTGGACAAGTATTTGTTGCTATATATCCATAATAATAATAATAATAATCAGTAATTAATGTAAAATGGTTGTAATAAACTGTAAGTTGATTTCTATACTAGGGCTAATCTGGGGAGCAATGTAGAAAGGCAAAGAGGCAGAGCATATGAATGAATAATAATGTGATGGGGTTTGGAGTGACATACAGTTGTGGGGAGAGAGGAACCAAATAAGGCTGGTAAATCTTGTGCAGCTTGGCAGACGAGAGATCCAACTTGATCATCATCATCATCATCATCTCTAAGTGTTTCTCCTTGCAAATACACAATGTTTGGTTGCAGAGAATCGACAAGCTTACGAAATTCGTAAGCGTCAGGACTAATTAGAGTTTGAACCTGCAGCAGCATTAGCATTAGCATTAGCTATAATTTATCTAAGTAAATTAGCAGCGATGATTATTATCATTATTATGTAGGAGGGAGGGAGGGAGGGAGGGAGAAACAGACCTCTAAACGTCCAGAGGAAGTGATCTCTGGAAACGGGAATCTGTGGTGGTCGTCGTCCTCCTGAACATTGGAATTTCTTCCACATAAAACTGCAAGCATGGAACAAGTGTGTTTCGCAGTTCCCTGGGCATGGAACATCTTCAAAACATCAACTCTCTCTCCAATTCCTTCCTGCAACAACAACAAAACAAAAAGAGGGGAGGGGGTTGAAATCACGGAAGAATAGACAGCGGAGATGGGGAATTGGAAGGAATCGAGAAACCTGTGCTAGCTTAGCTAGATGGGAGATTTGGGGCGAATGAATCGTGAATCGCGAAAGAAGGGGATGATGATGATAAGTAAAGTGAAGAATGGAATGGAAACCCTAACTAGCTAGTCCGTCCGTCCGTCCGTCCGTCCGTAAAAAAAATCAACCCTCCCTCACTCACCCACCCAAATTAAAATTGGGAATTATTAATAGGAAAAAGAAAGAGAAGAAAAATAAAAAAGAAAAAATCAATCAATCAATCGTGTTTGTGTCCTCTCTCTACATCGCATCTATCTATCTATCTATTGGATAAAAATAAATCAATCAGTTCCATTCATTCTATCGTCCTCTTCATTACAAATCAAAAATTATGAGACGGAAGAACATCATCCCTCCCTCCCTCACTCATACACCCGGCCATCTGAATTCCATTCTTCCCTCCCAGATTACTATATCGATCAGATGGATAGATATTTGGTTTCCTGGTGGTGCAGCCAGAATTGAAAGGAGGTTGCCGATCAGTTCATTAATGTTTTCTTTTGTAGGTTGCTAATTACTTTGTTCTCAGAGGTCCGGAGCCGTAAATTTCTGCATCTTCCCTTGCGAGGTGGTTGATCATTAGAGCATGCACCTACACAAATAGGTTTTACATTGTCTAATTTAAGCATACAAAGATCTTATGTTTAGATCCTTAGTTTGACGTACTCTTGCTGCCACTAATAACAAGCGACCACTTCCAGCATTGCAAACCAACCGGTAAGCAGGAAAAATTAAGCTTACAATTTCAAAAATCACAATTGGTATGTGGCCACTTAATTTTTCAACTTTTAGATCCTTAATTCGACGTAATCTTGCTGCCACCGACTTTTTGTTTCCAAGTGGCAACTTGGTGGTAAGATAATGACTACTTGACTAACAGATTACGGGAGTAATTTGTATGCCATCTATTATTATTAATTTAAAATTCTTTATCGTTGTTCGAGCGATTTCAATGTAGTTTGTAGGGTTTTCTTTTACCTATGATCTCGCAGGTTTCTTCTTTTCATTCTTTGTTATGATCATGCTTGTATGTAATTAAGTTTACTAGTGAAAGGATAGACTATTCAAAATGTTAGTTTTTGTCATACATATGTCCTACTCATAATTTTTTTATAACTTCTAAAATTTGATGTTTTAACAAACTTCGAACATCTAAGAACTTATATACCTGTAGTTAAAGCTATATACGTATTCGAACACAAAGTAGGACAAATTTATGACTTTAATATTTAACTTTGTCCTTAATTGTAATATGCGCATGCCCTATACAACCAAAGATTCTAAAATAATCCACACTCGGTTTGGTTCTCGTTCATACTTCCACTAGAACTTTGTTCTCCAAGGCTTTTGAGACACATTTGTTCATAATATAACATACCCAGCTAGCGGCCTCATCCCTGAACTTATTTGGCAAGTTATTTTCAGATAACAAACATCAGACCATGGTTATAATTGTTTGATTTTGACGTTTTACAACACCGTTTTGTTGTGGGGAATAAGTAGTCATGATGTGTTTTCATATTCCATTTGTTTCACATTATTCATTGAAAAATTCGAAGTGAATCTCCCCTTCTATCACTTCGTATATCCGTAATCTTGTCACCTGTTTCATTCTCTACCATTGTCTTAAACTTCTTAACAAGTTCAAAGTTTTCTCAGTACACCCAGGTTTTCCAAGAGAAATCATCACTAAATACTAGGACGTACCTTTTTCCACTTTGTGAGCTTGGAGTAATGGCTCCACATAAATCAGCGTGGATGAGCTCTAATCTTTTATTTGCTCGCCATTGACTTTGCTTAGGGAATGAATCTCGTTTATGTTTTCCAACTGTACACATTTCACATACATTTGACTTACCCATGACTTTTGGTAGCCCTTTCACCATCTGTTTCTATTGCATAGTTCTAATAGCTTTGCAATTTACATGCCCATGACGTCTGTGCCACAACTATGTAGTGCTCTCTTCTTGAGCTTGAAAAATTTACTTTGAAAGGGTTCATCGTTCCTTGAACTAAGAACAATTAGTTTTTGTCATCTTATAGGTGAAGATTAGACCCTTACATGGATGATATATCTTGCATTCACCCTTTTGTATAACAACAACTATCTACTTCTCTTGAAGTTGACCAATACTGATTAACTTGAAAGTAAGGCCGGTACAAAATAAATATCGATAATCACATGTTATTTACCTTCATTTCCAACGAAATATCCCCAACCCTTCACTTTAAGTCACGAATCATTTTCATGTTTTACTACATGTTTGTAACTTTTATCCAAATGCACAAACCAATCCTTATTACCTGTCATATGGTTGGAACAACCCGAGTCTAAGAACCATATTCCTTTCTATTCAGATGCATCAATCTCCACATGATCCGTAAGCAACAAATCCTCACCTTCATAAAATTCAATATAATTAACAGAAGTCACCTCTTAGGACATTATATTAAATATGTCCCAATTGATGACATCATAACACTCATCAGTTGCTTTATCATAATCTGATCGAGCATGACTCTGACCACGAACTCTTCCTCTGTTATAGACTCCCCTTCTTCGTTCTCGACCACATCCAATCTTTTGCTCACGTTGCAATTCATCTATTGTAGAGACCTTAATTTTGTAAGGCTTTTGCATTAGATATTTTTGGGCTAGTTTATATTGTTATTGGGCTAAATTGTATGAGCTGGTTTGGGTTAGAGAGGTCTGGTCGAGTATAGGGACTAAGGGCCGAATTTTTGTACCTAGTGGTGACTTGTTTTGCAAGTTGGTTACCACTATATAAGGAACAAGTAATCTACTAGTTTAGGCTTGCTCATTGTGTAAGTTTTGCAAGGTGTGTATCGAAATTCTCCTTGAGAATTTCGGCATTACTGGTGTGTGTGGCAATCGAATTTCTTTTAGTGTGCATCAACTGGTTTGTGTTTCTTTATCATTTTCCATACTTTCGTTACTGATTATTTGATTATTCTTGAATCATCTCTAATCACCGGATTCTGCACGGTGATTAGTAGATCAGATATCGTGTGAGGAGAGTTTTCGATCCTTACAATTGGTATCAGAGCCAAGAAACGCAAGTTTCGAGGCTCTCGTGATATCAGATTCAAGTTTTAGTGAACTAACTATTTGAGTTTTGTGGTATTTTTCAGCCTTTAGCACCATTCAGAAGTGTTTTTGCAGGTCTCGTTCAAGACATAACCAAACTGCCCGTGTTTTGATCGTGATTTTGGCTTTTCGACCCGGTACAATACTTTTCGATCGACAAGCACATCCGAGACGCACTATGTTGATCTGGAAAGTCCCCCTGTGACTTTTCGGTCTGCCCATTTCGATCGAAAAGTCCCCGTGTGACTTTTCGATCAGCACCCTCTTTTCGATCGGAAAGTGCCCTCTGTGACTTTTCGATCCACATACACTTTTCAATTGTGGTGAACCTATGCTCGATCGAGAACTATACTTTTCGATTGACCCTCTGTTTGATCGAAAAGTACTTTTCGACCCTTTTCGACCACCCTTCCTCTGATTGAAAACCTATTTTTCGACTCTCTGTTTGATCTTCAATGGCATTCGATATGTCAAGTATGTCCAGTGCAACTTTGGAGATGGATGCAAAGATTTGATGAAGGATATGTATCGTTCGCGTGAAGAGTTGGAGGGTATATCAGTCAGAAAGGAACAATCAGAAATGGATGTCTCAGCTTCCATGACGTTAATTATGTCGAGCAGTTGAAACACAGTTTGTTAAGTGTTTCACAAATATGTGATCGGGAGTATCCAGTGCTCTTCAACAACAAAAAATGTCTTATCCTAAAACCTAGATACTCCATCCCTGACGATTAGGTGTTGATGCGAACACCAAGATATGGCAGTTCCTATGTTCTCAACATGCAGAAACCTCCCACAACTGAGGTGGCATGCCTTCTGTCTAAAACAGCTGAGAATCATGCTCAGATGTGGCACAGACGATTGGGGCACATGAATCTAAAGAATTTGAATCGGCTTGCAAGAGGAGGACTTGTCAAAGACCTTCCCATCAAAGAATTCGTGCTCAAGGAGAAATGTGTGGCATGTGCTAAGGGGAAGCAGCACAAACGCCCACACAAGCCAAAGGTGTTCAACAGAATCTCCTCAGTACTGGAGCTGCTTCACATGGACCTCTTTGGTCCAGTCAGTATGTTAAGCCTTAACCGATGTGCATTTTGTTTACTTATTACTGATGATTTTCTTGTTTCACGTGGGTGTTCCTTTTGCCAAGGAAGAGTGACGTTGCAGGAATATTGATAGCGTTCCTCAAGCTTATGAAAACAAGCTAAACCTGAAGGTGAAGTCCATCAGGAGTGACAATGGGACGGAACTCAAGAATCGTGTCATTGATGAATTCTGCGCGGAGAAAGGAATTGAACATCAGTATAGTGCTCCGTACACTCCACAGCAGAATGGCGTGGCAGAACGATGCAACAGAACTTTAATTGAAGTTGCTCGTACAATGTTGTGTGATTCCAACTTGCCTACCATGTTTTGGGCAGAGGCAGTTAACACTACTTGTTATGTGCAAAACATGGTTCTCATCAATAAGCGACACCAGAAGACCCCTTACGAATTGATCCACCATGACAAGCCCAGAATTGGGCATCTCCGGGCTTTTGGATGTCTTTGCACTGTTTTAGTGAATAATGTTTTACCAAAATTAGCTGCTAAATCTGATGAGTGTTATTTTGTAGGTTACTCTGCCAGCTCAACCTACAGGGTGTTCATCAAAACAACCGGTATTGTAATGGAGTCTACCAATGTGGATTGGCTTGAAGAAAATCCCTCAGATGGTGGAGTGGGTCCCGCACAAGCTTTTGACTACAATCAATTCTTCCTTCCGTTTTGATTGGACCCGTCGTAGCTGAAGAACTTTTTGATGATACACTCAGGACCATCAATAACTCATTCCATTACAAAATATCAGGTCACTGCCTCCGATGCAGATACAACACCAGTACATGAAACTGTTGATGCTGGTATTGATAATGAGGCAGAGAAAAACCCCGGCTCAGACACTGTTCAATCTCAGGTAGCTGACGAAGAAGGAGATGCTGAAACCAATGAAGAACCAGACCAAACAAATCTACCTCCATAAATCCCTGTTCAAGCGGTTGCTGAAACAAGGATCCACAAATATCACCCATTGGACAATTTCATAGGTCCTTTAGCTTCTAGTGTGATAACAAGAAGTCAATCAGGGGACATCAATCACTGCATATATTCTTGCTTTATCTCTCAAATTGAGCAACCAAACATTACAATGGCTTTAACAGACCCCAGCTGGGTGGATGCCATGCATGAAGAGCTGAACCAATTTTCAAAGCTTCAGGTATGGAGGTTAGTGGAGAAACCTGCTGACAAAAAGGTTATCACAACTCGATGGCTTTATAAGAATAAAAAGCACGACAATGGTATTATTGTTCGTAACAAGGCAAGGTTGGTGGTTCAAGGGCATAAGCAGGTCCAAGGTATTGATTATGATGAAGTATATGCACCCGTTGCTCGATTAGAGGCTATAAGAGTCTTTTTGGCCTACGCATCCTACATGAATTTCACTGTCTACCAATTGGACGTGAAAACTGCATTTCTCTATGCTGATATGGATGAAGAGGTGTATGTTACTCAACCTCCTGGGTTCATTGATGAAGAACACTCTTATCATGTGTACAAGCTAGACAAAGCATTGTATGGCTTACACCAGGCCTCTCGGTCGTGGTACAAAACATTGATTGATCATCTTCTAGCACACGGGTACACAAAGGGAATAGTGGATCAGACACTATTCAGATAAGAGATTGAACATGACATAATCATGGTGCAAGTTTATGTGGACGACATCATCTGCGGGTCAACGAATGAGGATTTGTGTAAAGAGTTTGAAAACGTAATGCGGACAAAATTTGAGATGAGTCAGATGGGCGAAATGGAATTCTTCCTAGCATTAAAAGTGAAGCAGAGTGACATCGGGATCCTTACTCACCAATCCAAATATGTCACAGAGATTCTGGAAAAATACAAGATGGCAGATTCAAAGCATGTCTCCACACCTA
>JBCNJP010000015.1:142356-233164 GCA_039602395.1 Deinandra increscens subsp. villosa | reverse complement strand
AAGTATTTTTCACTGAAAAAAAGATTAAATCACCTCACCACAGAACGTTCTTTTAGGTAATTTAGTGAAACGACTTTTTATAAGTAAATGTTTTTATTTCAATTACTATAGAGTGGGTTTTGTGTTATGAAAGGGTAAATATGATATGATAGATAATTACACAATTTTAAAATGTTTATTTCAATTACTATAGAGTGGGTTTTGTGTTATGAAAGGGTAAATATGATATGATAGATAATTACACAATTTTAAAATGTTTATTTCAATTACTATAGAGTGGGTTTTGTGTTATGAAAGGGTAAATATGATATGATAGATAATTACACAATTTTAAAATGTGTTATATATATGACATTTAATACTTTTAGAAAATTGGCTAACCTCAGAGCAAACATGTATTGGACTTCTATCACAACCATGCTTCTTCAAGGGAAGTGGGTTTAATGAAATTAGCTGTTTGGCTTGATACGAGCTTGATAGTGACTTGCGATGAGTCACAGGAGCCGATCCTGCACTATTGTGTTTGTTTGAGGGAATGGATGAAACATTGGTCTTTACTTGTCCTCCAAAATCATGTCCATTTGTCTCTGTCATCCCCGCAAACGGTAGCATTTTCTGATGCCGAATGTGTGGAATTGGTCTCAAAGCAGCAATTTTTGATTTCTGCCTAGCTACATACCCATTCTCTGATTCTATTCCCCTGTATTCTTGTTTTACAGTAGAAATCAAACCGTTATCATGGCCTGTTTCTTGGTTTATGATATGTCGTTTTCTACTAGGAAGAGGTTGTCTCATCCATGCAGGAATGGGGGGATTTGTCATTCTCACATGGATATTGTTTTCTAGTTTTTTACAGAAGAAAAGCAATCTGGTTGCATCATCTTTCTCAAATGAAGCAACAGCTAACCCTTGAACACTAGCAACACCAAGTGCAACTAAACTTCGGTAAGAAACATCTGGTGCTAGCTGCCTCAAAACCTGAAATTTGAAAAATAAAAAAGAATAAAGCATTATTAGTGGTGTAAAAGAACGCATGAATGGCATTCAGTTCAAAAAGAGAAAAATAAACCTGTGAAGCCCATAAAGGAACCTTCACGGAGACTTCAAAGACTGTGGCTCCACAAGCTATTGAAGCAGATTCTCGAGGCTCACAAACAGACAGTTTGTTTTCATCAGAGTTGGATACTGCTTGAACTAACTGAGTTTTATCAATGACTTCACTTTTTATATGATTTTCTAAAAGCTGAAAACAAAAAAGCATGAAACACCTCAAGATTCAGAAATCGGATGAAACAAACTACAGAAATAATATTATGATAATTCATGATTAGTGAGCACCTGATCATCAAAGCATGTTTGTGCACTTCCTGATACCAAAAGTGAAATATATGCAGAACTACAAGTCGAAATGTCACATCTCATGGTCACTACACCTCGAGAAAATGTTCCTGCCTGAAGAGGTGGAGGAAGTGCACTGTAACATATAATGCCACAACAGCAACAAAATTAGCAAACCATGATAAATAGCTCATGAAATTGATAATAGTAAGCGCATATATATAATATCACATTTCTAGAAAATTTCAACACACCTAACTCGATTATGAAGTTTACTCCCACGCATCTGAAGGAAAATAAGGCCGTTAGTACTTAACTAATCAAATGTGCTAAGAATAACAAAAAAAAAAAAAAAAAAAAGGCAATGGTGAAAGATAAATTTTAAACAGGTATTTGAAATTGTTTGACTATGTGAAATATAGTATACATCATACTTACTTCAATGCTCAAAAGAGCATTCAGTCCATCTTCCAGTGGTTCCAATATAGAAGCATCCTAAACATGAACATATACTCAGCTTACTGAAAATAGCTTATTTCATGTAATTTTGAATCCACCAAAAATAATCAAATAGAAATAAGCAATATCAATCTGCTTATTAAAAATAGCTTATTTCACTCTAAAATAAGCGGATAAGCATAAGCACTTGTTTTCATCAAAACATCAAAAGTGGTCATCTGTTTTTAGATTAAAAAAAAAGCAGAAATGCCGTTAAAATAAGATATCTCAGTTCCCAAACATCCCCTAAGTTGTGGACTTGAAAAACAAGCAAGAATTGAACCTTCACTTACCAACGTGCATGCCGATCCACAAACAAGAAACCTGACATTTACATCATCATCATATATCTTAATTGCAGGAAGGTCCTCGGGATATTTTTCTTCGTCATCTTCACCCATTGCCTCAGGTGGAGGAACATTGATCTTGGGTGGGTCCCCAAGAAGGCATGGACCCAGATTGTTACTATCTATCTCAGAATTATTAGGGAGTACAAGGTTGTTCCTAACACAGTATAGCCTGAAAGATGAATGTGCCAGCTGGAAAGCATCCCAAGTATGGCTAGAAGAACTGCAGAACATCAGATATAGTATTTGTCAATTTTATAACTAAAAGTCAAAGCTAGAAAAAGTCTGGTATGGACTCAAATTTTCATAAATACTTTTCATGTTCGAAGAAAACTGAACGCTCAAGCCATGAGGTGTATAATAATATCAAGGGTTAGTACCAAAAAAGGTTAAAAACCCACCATACTTCCTCATTTTCCACAAAAAAAAAGGTCCATCAAATTCTGGCATATAAAAGTCCCTGAACTTGTTAAAATTATAAAAACCTCTGCACATATGTACGCGACATGTAGGATTCTTTTGCTGATGCGGATACCATTTTTTTTGTTACGGTTTAAAGAAAATGTTAATTTGTAGGGTCAAGCATTGAATCCAAGTTTTTCGATGCGGATACGTTTTCTTTTCGCTGACATTGCAAGTGATTGGAATTAAAACCACTAATTTCACAAGTTTATATAACTTGATATGCCAGAATTTGGTTGAAGGTCTTCGTGCAAAATGAGAAAGTATGTTGGCTTTTTTACATGGTTAACCCTAACATTAAGTCCATAATTACCTTTGTATCACAGAGAATAGTGCATGCCGAAAATGACAAGCTGCATAACTTGAAAATGAGTTTTTCCAATATATCACATAAGGAATCCCCTATAGAGATGAACAAACACAATATTGACTTTTAAATAACCATTTGAAAAATCAAAAGTAAGATAGATGACTTGGAAATTTTTATTCATGTACTCTTTCTTACCTTCAAGTGCAACGCCTCTGCTACTTCTTCACCATCTGGGAATTCCAAGTATACCTACATAACCAATGAGAGATAATGAGACCAAACAGATGAGAAATGAGATAATACCATCTATATCTGAAATAAATAACCATTTATAATAAAAGTAAACCTCTAAAAGTCACTTAAGGCAGCATTCTTTCAAAAAAAACAAAAAAACAAAAAAACAAAATCCAATGTTAGCAACCAACCACACTTTAACCGATATTAACTTTGAATTGGTGGTGTGGCATTGCTAATGAGCTGCCACATATGTGAAAATGCTTATGTGATACAATTAATAGACTTATTGTTTGAAAACATCAAGCTTTTCCTAAATTAATGCTTAAAGATAATTACTAAATGTCAAATAAGATGATGAGTGGCATATACATACATATACAGTAAAATGACAAATAACTTGCCAACAAATTAATTTAAAAGAAAAACAGCACAAAGATGGGTTGGACAAGTATTTGTTGCTATATATCCATAATAATAATAATAATAATCAGTAATTAATGTAAAATGGTTGTAATAAACTGTAAGTTGATTTCTATACTAGGGCTAATCTGGGGAGCAATGTAGAAAGGCAAAGAGGCAGAGCATATGAATGAATAATAATGTGATGGGGTTTGGAGTGACATACAGTTGTGGGGAGAGAGGAACCAAATAAGGCTGGTAAATCTTGTGCAGCTTGGCAGACAAGAGATCCAACTTGATCATCATCATCATCATCATCTCTAAGTGTTTCTCCTTGCAAATACACAATGTTTGGTTGCAGAGAATCGACAAGCTTACGAAATTCGTAAGCGTCAGGACTAATTAGAGTTTGAACCTGCAGCAGCATTAGCATTAGCATTAGCTATAATTTATCTAAGTAAATTAGCAGCGATGATTATTATCATTATTATGTGAGGGAGGGAGGGAGGGAGGGAGGGAGAAACAGACCTCTAAACGTCCAGAGGAAGTGATCTCTGGAAACGGGAATCTGTGGTGGTCGTCGTCCTCCTGAACATTGGAATTTCTTCCACATAAAACTGCAAGCATGGAACAAGTGTGTTTCGCAGTTCCCTGGGCATGGAACATCTTCAAAACATCAACTCTCTCTCCAATTCCTTCCTGCAACAACAACAAAACAAAAAGAGGGGAGGGGGTTGAAATCACGGAAGAATAGACAGCGGAGATGGGGAATTGGAAGGAATCGAGAAACCTAGCTAGCTAGCTTAGCTAGATGGGAGATTTGGGGCGAATGGATCGTGAATCGCGAAAGAAGGGGATGATGATGATGATAAGTAAAGTGAAGAATGGAATGGAAACCCTAACTAGCTAGTCCGTCCGTCCGTCCGTCCGTCCAAGTAAAAACACAATAATAATCAACCCTCCCTCACTCACCCACCCAAATTAAAATTGGGAATTATTAATAGGAAAAAGAAAGAGAAGAAAAATAAAAAAGAAAAAATCAATCAATCAATCGTGTTTGTGTCCTCTCTCTACATCGCATCTATCTATCTATCTATTGGATAAAAATAAATCAATCAGTTCCATTCATTCTATCGTCCTCTTCATTACAAATCAAAAATTATGAGACGGAAGAACATCATCCCATGTTTCAAAACCGACTGACCGTCTCACGGTCAGTGGACCGGACCGGCGGCCGGATCTCGAATTCCAATTGGCGTGCTCACCTCCCTCATATATAGGTGATGATATCTACCTAATGCAGATCAGATGGATAGATATTTGGTTTCCTGGTGGTGCAGCCAGAATTGAAAGGAGGTTGCCGATCAGTTCATTAATGTTTTCTTTTGTAGGTTGCTAATTACTTTGTTCTCAGAGGTCCGGAGCCGTAAATTTCTGCATCTTCCCTTGCGAGGTGGTTGATCATTAGAGCATGCACCTACACAAATAGGTTTTACATTGTCTAATTTAAGCATACAAAGATCTTATGTTTAGATCCTTAGTTTGACGTACTCTTGCTGCCACTAATAACAAGCGACCACTTCCAGCATTGCAAACCAACCGGTAAGCAGGAAAAATTAAGCTTACAATTTCAAAAATCACAATTGGTATGTGGCCACTTAATTTTTCAACTTTTAGATCCTTAATTCGACGTAATCTTGCTGCCACCGACTTTTTGTTTCCAAGTGGCAACTTGGTGGTAAGATAATGACTACTTGACTAACAGATTACGGGAGTAATTTGTATGCCATCTATTATTATTAATTTAAAATTCTTTATCGTTGTTCGAGCGATTTCAATGTAGTTTGTAGGGTTTTCTTTTACCTATGATCTCGCAGGTTTCTTCTTTTCATTCTTTGTTATGATCATGCTTGTATGTAATTAAGTTTACTAGTGAAAGGATAGACTATTCAAAATGTTAGTTTTTGTCATACATATGTCCTACTCATAATTTTTTTATAACTTCTAAAATTTGATGTTTTAACAAACTTCGAACATCTAAGAACTTATATACCTGTAGTTAAAGCTATATACGTATTCGAACACAAAGTAGGACAAATTTATGACTTTAATATTTAACTTTGTCCTTAATTGTAATATGCGCATGCCCTATACAACCAAAGATTCTAAAATAATCCACACTCGGTTTGGTTCTCGTTCATACTTCCACTAGAACTTTGTTCTCCAAGGCTTTTGAGACACATTTGTTCATAATATAACATACCCAGCTAGCGGCCTCATCCCTGAACTTATTTGGCAAGTTATTTTCAGATAACAAACATCAGACCATGGTTATAATTGTTTGATTTTGACGTTTTACAACACCGTTTTGTTGTGGGGAATAAGTAGTCATGATGTGTTTTCATATTCCATTTGTTTCACATTATTCATTGAAAAATTCGAAGTGAACCTCCCCTTCTATCACTTCGTATATCCGTAATCTTGTCACCTGTTTCATTCTCTACCATTGTCTTAAACTTCTTAACAAGTTCAAAGTTTTCTCAGTACACCCAGGTTTTCCAAGAGAAATCATCACTAAATACTAGGACGTACCTTTTTCCACTTTGTGAGCTTGGAGTAATGGCTCCACATAAATCAGCGTGGATGAGCTCTAATCTTTTATTTGCTCGCCATTGACTTTGCTTAGGGAATGAATCTCGTTTATGTTTTCCAACTGTACACATTTCACATACATTTGACTTACCCATGACTTTTGGTAGCCCTTTCACCATCTGTTTCTATTGCATAGTTCTAATAGCTTTGCAATTTACATGCCCATGACGTCTGTGCCACAACTATGTAGTGCTCTCTTCTTGAGCTTGAAAAATTTACTTTGAAAGGGTTCATCGTTCCTTGAACTAAGAACAATTAGTTTTTGTCATCTTATAGGTGAAGATTAGACCCTTACATGGATGATATATCTTGCATTCACCCTTTTGTATAACAACAACTATCTACTTCTCTTGAAGTTGACCAATACTGATTAACTTGAAAGTAAGGCCGGTACAAAATAAATATCGATAATCACATGTTATTTACCTTCATTTCCAACGAAATATCCCCAACCCTTCACTTTAAGTCACGAATCATTTTCATGTTTTACTACATGTTTGTAACTTTTATCCAAATGCACAAACCAATCCTTATTACCTGTCATATGGTTGGAACAACCCGAGTCTAAGAACCATATTCCTTTCTATTCAGATGCATCAATCTCCACATGATCCGTAAGCAACAAATCCTCACCTTCATAAAATTCAATATAATTAACAGAAGTCACCTCTTAGGACATTATATTAAATATGTCCCAATTGATGACATCATAACACTCATCAGTTGCTTTATCATAATCTGATCGAGCATGACTCTGACCACGAACTCTTCCTCTGTTATAGACTCCCCTTCTTCGTTCTCGACCACATCCAATCTTTTGCTCACGTTGCAATTCATCTATTGTAGAGACCTTAATTTTGTAAGGCTTTTGCATTAGATATTTTTGGGCTAGTTTATATTGTTATTGGGCTAAATTGTATGAGCTGGTTTGGGTTAGAGAGGTCTGGTCGAGTATAGGGACTAAGGGCCGAATTTTTGTACCTAGTGGTGACTTGTTTTGCAAGTTGGTTACCACTATATAAGGAACAAGTAATCTACTAGTTTAGGCTTGCTCATTGTGTAAGTTTTGCAAGGTGTGTATCGAAATTCTCCTTGAGAATTTCGGCATTACTGGTGTGTGTGGCAATCGAATTTCTTTTAGTGTGCATCAACTGGTTTGTGTTTCTTTATCATTTTCCATACTTTCGTTACTGATTATTTGATTATTCTTGAATCATCTCTAATCACCGGATTCTGCACGGTGATTAGTAGATCAGATATCGTGTGAGGAGAGTTTTCGATCCTTACAATTGGTATCAGAGCCAAGAAACGCAAGTTTCGAGGCTCTCGTGATATCAGATTCAAGTTTTAGTGAACTAACTATTTGAGTTTTGTGGTATTTTTCAGCCTTTAGCACCATTCAGAAGTGTTTTTGCAGGTCTCGTTCAAGACATAACCAAACTGCCCGTGTTTTGATCGTGATTTTGGCTTTTCGACCCGGTACAATACTTTTCGATCGACAAGCACATCCGAGACGCACTATGTTGATCTGGAAAGTCCCCCTGTGACTTTTCGGTCTGCCCATTTCGATCGAAAAGTCCCCGTGTGACTTTTCGATCAGCACCCTCTTTTCGATCGGAAAGTGCCCTCTGTGACTTTTCGATCCACATACACTTTTCAATTGTGGTGAACCTATGCTCGATCGAGAACTATACTTTTCGATTGACCCTCTGTTTGATCGAAAAGTACTTTTCGACCCTTTTCGACCACCCTTCCTCTGATTGAAAACCTATTTTTCGACTCTCTGTTTGATCTTCAATGGCATTCGATATGTCAAGTATGTCCAGTGCAACTTTGGAGATGGATGCAAAGATTTGATGAAGGATATGTATCGTTCGCGTGAAGAGTTGGAGGGTATATCAGTCAGAAAGGAACAATCAGAAATGGATGTCTCAGCTTCCATGACGTTAATTATGTCGAGCAGTTGAAACACAGTTTGTTAAGTGTTTCACAAATATGTGATCGGGAGTATCCAGTGCTCTTCAACAACAAAAAATGTCTTATCCTAAAACCTAGATACTCCATCCCTGACGATTAGGTGTTGATGCGAACACCAAGATATGGCAGTTCCTATGTTCTCAACATGCAGAAACCTCCCACAACTGAGGTGGCATGCCTTCTGTCTAAAACAGCTGAGAATCATGCTCAGATGTGGCACAGACGATTGGGGCACATGAATCTAAAGAATTTGAATCGGCTTGCAAGAGGAGGACTTGTCAAAGACCTTCCCATCAAAGAATTCGTGCTCAAGGAGAAATGTGTGGCATGTGCTAAGGGGAAGCAGCACAAACGCCCACACAAGCCAAAGGTGTTCAACAGAATCTCCTCAGTACTGGAGCTGCTTCACATGGACCTCTTTGGTCCAGTCAGTATGTTAAGCCTTAACCGATGTGCATTTTGTTTACTTATTACTGATGATTTTCTTGTTTCACGTGGGTGTTCCTTTTGCCAAGGAAGAGTGACGTTGCAGGAATATTGATAGCGTTCCTCAAGCTTATGAAAACAAGCTAAACCTGAAGGTGAAGTCCATCAGGAGTGACAATGGGACGGAACTCAAGAATCGTGTCATTGATGAATTCTGCGCGGAGAAAGGAATTGAACATCAGTATAGTGCTCCGTACACTCCACAGCAGAATGGCGTGGCAGAACGATGCAACAGAACTTTAATTGAAGTTGCTCGTACAATGTTGTGTGATTCCAACTTGCCTACCATGTTTTGGGCAGAGGCAGTTAACACTACTTGTTATGTGCAAAACATGGTTCTCATCAATAAGCGACACCAGAAGACCCCTTACGAATTGATCCACCATGACAAGCCCAGAATTGGGCATCTCCGGGCTTTTGGATGTCTTTGCACTGTTTTAGTGAATAATGTTTTACCAAAATTAGCTGCTAAATCTGATGAGTGTTATTTTGTAGGTTACTCTGCCAGCTCAACCTACAGGGTGTTCATCAAAACAACCGGTATTGTAATGGAGTCTACCAATGTGGATTGGCTTGAAGAAAATCCCTCAGATGGTGGAGTGGGTCCCGCACAAGCTTTTGACTACAATCAATTCTTCCTTCCGTTTTGATTGGACCCGTCGTAGCTGAAGAACTTTTTGATGATACACTCAGGACCATCAATAACTCATTCCATTACAAAATATCAGGTCACTGCCTCCGATGCAGATACAACACCAGTACATGAAACTGTTGATGCTGGTATTGATAATGAGGCAGAGAAAAACCCCGGCTCAGACACTGTTCAATCTCAGGTAGCTGACGAAGAAGGAGATGCTGAAACCAATGAAGAACCAGACCAAACAAATCTACCTCCATAAATCCCTGTTCAAGCGGTTGCTGAAACAAGGATCCACAAATATCACCCATTGGACAATTTCATAGGTCCTTTAGCTTCTAGTGTGATAACAAGAAGTCAATCAGGGGACATCAATCACTGCATATATTCTTGCTTTATCTCTCAAATTGAGCAACCAAACATTACAATGGCTTTAACAGACCCCAGCTGGGTGGATGCCATGCATGAAGAGCTGAACCAATTTTCAAAGCTTCAGGTATGGAGGTTAGTGGAGAAACCTGCTGACAAAAAGGTTATCACAACTCGATGGCTTTATAAGAATAAAAAGCACGACAATGGTATTATTGTTCGTAACAAGGCAAGGTTGGTGGTTCAAGGGCATAAGCAGGTCCAAGGTATTGATTATGATGAAGTATATGCACCCGTTGCTCGATTAGAGGCTATAAGAGTCTTTTTGGCCTACGCATCCTACATGAATTTCACTGTCTACCAATTGGACGTGAAAACTGCATTTCTCTATGCTGATATGGATGAAGAGGTGTATGTTACTCAACCTCCTGGGTTCATTGATGAAGAACACTCTTATCATGTGTACAAGCTAGACAAAGCATTGTATGGCTTACACCAGGCCTCTCGGTCGTGGTACAAAACATTGATTGATCATCTTCTAGCACACGGGTACACAAAGGGAATAGTGGATCAGACACTATTCAGATAAGAGATTGAACATGACATAATCATGGTGCAAGTTTATGTGGACGACATCATCTGCGGGTCAACGAATGAGGATTTGTGTAAAGAGTTTGAAAACGTAATGCGGACAAAATTTGAGATGAGTCAGATGGGCGAAATGGAATTCTTCCTAGCATTAAAAGTGAAGCAGAGTGACATCGGGATCCTTACTCACCAATCCAAATATGTCACAGAGATTCTGGAAAAATACAAGATGGCAGATTCAAAGCATGTCTCCACACCTATGGCGGTCAGGCCTGCACTTACCAAAGATCGAGATGGTCAATCAGTGAGCGAGCACATGTACAGGTCTATGATCGGGTCACTGGTGTATTTGGCAGCCAGCCGCCCAGGCATCATGCTTGTAGTGTGCCAATGCGCACGATATCAGGCTAATCCTAAACTCTCTCATTTATCTGTAGTTAAACGTATTTTTAAATATTTAAAGGGTAGGCCACGTCTGGGCCTCTGGTACCCTAAAGAGTCTGGGTTTAATCTGTATGCATTTACTGACAGTGATTATGGTGGCAATGATCTTGACAAGAAGTCTACATCTGCTGGAGCTCAATTCTTAGGATACAGGTTGGTGGCATGGAAAAGCAAGAAGCAGCACACGGTGTCACAATCGACAACCGAAGCAGAATACATGGCTGCCTCTGCATGTTGTTCACAGGTGGTATGGTTGCAACATCAACTGGGAGATTACAGTATGAATTTCTTTGACACTCCCATTTACTGTGATAATAATGTTGCGTTACAAATTGTTAAAAATCTTGTGTAGCACTCTAAAACCAAGCACATTGACATAAAACGCACTTCATTCAGGACTACTACGAACGCATGCTCATTCACTTAGGCTGTGTTTGGCGCGCCATAAGCTAGCTTATCAGCTAGCTTATAAGCTAGCTTTTTGACGTTACCAAACGGGACTTTTTTAATAAGCTAGCTTTTTTTTTAAAAGCCCCGTTTGGTAACGTCAAAAAGCTAGCTTATAAGCTAGCTTATAAGCTAGCTTTTGAAAAGCTAGTTGGAGTAGCTTTTCAACTAGCTTTTCAACTAGCTTTTATAATATTTCCAATTTTACCCTTCCTTAACTTATAAATAAATATCTTTATTTACATTTATGACATGTACTTTTATGTCATTTTATATTTTTAAGCTAGTTTATCAGCTAGTTTTTACCAAACGTTATTTTTTATCAGCTAGCTTATAATTTATCAGCTAGCAGCTAGCTTATCAGCTAGCAGCTAGCTTGTCAGCTAGCTTATCAGCTAACAGCTAGCTTATCAGCTAGCAGCTAGCTTTTCAGCTAGTGCGCCAAACACAGCCTTAGAACGGGTGTAGTCAGATGACAATGTGGTGGACATGTTCATCAAACCCCTCCCCAGTGCTAATTTTGAAATGTGTCTCAAAGGCCTCCGAATGATAGCCTTTGATGAGTAATCTGACAACTGTTATCTGTTCATTTAATTTTAAAAAAATTCAATCGAAAAACAAATCAAAAATAAATAAAAAAATCAAAAAAATAGTGTATTTATTTTCAGTTTGTGTGTCTGAAAAATCTAAAAGCAAAGGGAAGATATAAAATAAACATCTTGATGTTTCCTCTAAATTTTGCTTTTAAATTTTTTTTTACTGGTTTTGTTTGACCAGGTTGGGAAGTGATATAAATTTCCAGGTGTTAGCTGACTGACACGTGTAAGGTGGATGTGAAAAGCTGTAATTCATGCCTGATGTGCTCGGTAGGCTCTGTTGTCTATCAATCAAAAGGTATGATTTGTCACAACACTTGAAGATAACGTATGATGCTTGATAGGAAACACACACTTAGGTTAGTACAATTTCTATTTGACTGTGTTCCAGGAATCCTGAGACACACGCCCGGTTCTGTGTTTTGATGTCATGCTCAAAAATCCCATTCCCTCTGCTTTGCGTGAGCAATGACCTGGGAATGTTATACGTGAGTCAGGACTCATATGTTCTGCGGTAGCAGAGACCTGGAGCCTCCCTGATCCATGTACATCTAAGATCACATTGTACTGTATTTCTAAACCCAAAAGATGCCAATGTGCACAACCAAAAGATACCCTCAAGCGTCCAAAACCCTCAGCCTTTGTCACTGATGAGAGCATTAACAAAAAATGTTTCAAAAAATTCAGTTGACATTGTATATTATCTCCAAAAATCTCTGTGATCTATTTTTTCTTTTCTCAGCCAAGTCTGGAGCATGGCGTTAGGCTTAAGGAAATGTGTCGTGGAAAATGTTGTAGGGAAACCAGGGATACTTGATTGAATGTTCAACTCATACCTAGGACTTAAGTGTGTGACCTGGATAGATGTTCATAATTAATAAACATTAAAAAGATAAATTATGTGATGAAACTGCTTGAGTAAGCGAAAGCGGCACGAGTTTAAAGTTAGACCAAAATACCGGCAATCACCTGAACACGCGAAGTAACTAAAGCTGAAAAGGGTTCCTCAGTCACAAATTGTCCGGTTTGATCCCTAATATGCCTTCTCATGCAAATCTCAGTCTGCAAAGTGGTAAATATTTTAAGTTCAGTTTATTTCTTTGGTTTCGTTTGATTTTTTATTGTTTTTAATTTATATTTAATTAATTTGTTTAAATTTTTAAGTTGTCAGACGTGAAACTCTCGGGCTTGAGTTTAGGGGAAGTGTTCTGAGATGAACGGGATTAAACTTATCAAATTGGAGTTTTTATACAAAAATATATGTGATTTTTTTAAGAATTTGGTTCAAGGGATCAAACTCTAAACTTGAGGGGGTTTTGTGTTAGTTTTTTTTTTTTAAAAAGAAGAAGGAGAGGACTCATCGGTCCCCACCACTTTCCCATCTCTCTTTCTCTCTGCCAAACCCTAAAATCTCCACCATCATCACCGCTGGCCATCACCACCGGCTCATCACCGTCGCACACCACCAGTTACCGCCATCACTACCGCATCACCCCCACGACCTCACCATCACCTCCCTCGTCGGAAACCACCACCCCTCCTTCCGACGTCGTCGCCGCTGTCGCCAGCAATTCACCACCGTCCGCCACCGGTTCCCACCATCCGACACCACCTGTGTGGTCAGAAATCACCATCAAACACTTCTGGGTGTTGATTTCAAGTTCTAAGTGTCAATGGCGCCCCGATTGAAGCGCGCGGCTAGACCTACACGAGAAAACCTCGGGTATGTGTGATTTTCTTGTGATTCTTGGTTGGGACGGGTGAAAAATTGTGATTGCAGGTGTTTATGGTGGTATTTGAGTGTAAAAACACTCGTTTTTGGTCTATTGGTTTGAGTTGCAAGTTTGTTGCGAAGAAGACGGACTTCTCGATCGAAATCGGGACTTTTCGATCGAGCCGAGAGGCTTTTCGATCAGGCCCAGGGCCTTTCCGATCAAAAATCTCAGTAACTTGTGGGTTTCCGATCAAGCCAGAGACTTTTCGATCAAAGTCTTGGGCTTTTCGATCGGAACCTAGCTTTTCGATCGGGATTGAGACCTTTTCGATTGGTGTTCCCGGTTATGGATACTTTTCGATCCAAGACTCCTAGTAACCTATGGACTTTTCGATCAGAAGGAGGCTTTTCGGTTGAAAACCCTGTTTTTTGATCGGAAAGGTACCTGATGATGTTTCAAATGAATTTTCGGTCGAAAGCCCGTTTTTCGAGAAAATTCTTATGGCTAATGAATTTCCGTTTGTTTTGGATTTTATCTTTTTTTTTGTGAATGCAGGGATTTAGAGTTCATTAAGGATCACAACACGGTCGCATACTTACTGGATCCGTCTGCTGAATATAAAGAAAAATATAAGTCCATGATTGAAGGTTTGAAGAGATGTTGTCTGCATTATGCACTTACTGCAAATCATGTTATCTGCAAGAGGATGCATCAAGAGTTCTGGAAGACGGCTTATGTTTGTGAGGATGGAAAGCATATCATAGCAAAGATTCAAGGCACAAGCATTATATTGACTAAAGAAAACTTTAGACAGGCTCTAAGGTTGAAAGATGTTGTTGTTGATCCTATTGTGTTGGAGAAAGAGGTGGTTACTCAGTGTTTGAAGGAAATGAGGTATCATACAGTGTCACCACCTACTATGAAGGCTCTTATTTCACCCTATTGGAGGATGCTGGCTCATTACTTACAAAAATGCATCATTGCTAAGAAGAGCTCTACTGATCAGCTAAACCAGGTGCACACTCATGCAATGGTGTCACTGGTCAGAGGTGTTAGATTCAACTGGTCCAGGTTAATCTTTGAAGATATCAAAGCTGTAGTAACAAGGGACAAGAAGTTCGTTGCATCCTTAAGATTTATACAATTAGCTTTGGATTCCAGATATCCAAATTTGAGGAAGTCGGGAGATACACATGATACAAAACCTATGGGGATTGAGGTCTTTCCAATGATAAACCCCAAGAAGAAGCTAACTGATAAAGTCCTGTTTGGCAACAAATTTGGAGAATTTGCTGAGATAGTGAGGAAGGAGGTCCATATTCAAAGAAATCCTGTTGTTGAAGAAGAACATGATGTACCTGCCTCTCAGAAGCCCCTCACTGAAATTTCTGATAGTAGTGAATGTGAAGATTTTGATTTGAAAGATGTGCAGATTGGAGCTCTACATTTTGATGAATGTGACCATATCAATTATGATTCATACCTTGATGATATTGACGTTGAGGAAGAAGAGACAGAGACTGATGAAATCCCACTGACATGAAAACGGAAAGCTACAGAGGATCCTCCCCTCGGTACTTCTGTTACAGAGAATCTGACTGAACAAGTGAAGGATGCCACACAACATCTTACTGAAGCCCTAAATGACCCAAGAAGGAGACGATTGGACCCACGAGTACCTCCATCTACTAGCACTAGTGCTGGTCGACATCCTTTCAACCAACAGCCCAAGACAAAGGAAAAGCTGTAGAGACAGCAGAATACAGACTTGAAAGAGAACTCAGGGCTGAGATAGCCAAGCTTAAAGCACAGAATACTGCTTAGAATGAAGTGATTGTTAATTTGCTTGACATACAAAAGGTGCACAATACTGAGCTGGAAAATCAGAAAAAGATAAACAGAGAATTTTCAAGGCAGTTTAATGATTTACACAAGCTGATCAGGTAGCTTAATTCTGCTAACTCAAGCAAGTCAAACCCAAAGAAGGATGATAAGGGTGATCCAGGCAATAAAGAAAGCAGTTCAGGAGCAAGTGGTTTCTCAAATTCACCAGTTTTTGACTTTAAAGTTGATATCGCTGATGCACCCGGTCCTGTGATGCCTGAAGGTGCTGATGAAGACAAGGATACACGTGATAGAGATTACATGACTGTATTTGCTTCTGAGTTTGATAGAAGTTGGGATGCTCAGACTTTCGCTCATCCCCTGAGATATATCTAATTCAGTGAACACTATCATGATAAAAGAGGAATCACTTCTGACGTAAAGTCCTGGATGTTCGATGGAGGAAAACACGTGTTTGTGGTGCGGAGGAAAGGACAGTGTCCATGGGAGTATTACAAGTGCTGGACGCAATTTTATTCTTGGATAACTGTGGATCTTACTATGTTGTATAAGGCACCTTTCTTCAATCCATCGAGGAATGATTATGCAAATCACTTCTATAAGAAACTGAGAAATGCAGTGCTCAGCAAGTTTAAGAAGTTTGATGATTTTCCACACAAGAAGTCATATACCAAGAAGTACAAGGGTGTATTCAAGTTTGACTCAACTAAGAATTTAACTAACATATTGTATCCACCAACAGAGAAAACTAAAACCATCCCTCTACCCATGAGACATCTTGAAGGCTGTTTAGATGACTTCCAGACCTGGGCATATAGTATTTATACTAGTTATCTGTAAATCGAAGACGATGAGTGTAATGGAAGTTCACGACTTGCTGAGGTTTCGTGAAAAGGACATACTGGTGTTATACAAGAATCAAATTTAAAGCTCTTTAGAGACTGAAGAATATGCCAAGTGTTATACTCGAGCAGTGGCCAAAATTGTTGAAGAGAAGTTGTAGTATGATCCCTCTACTGTGGAGCTATTGAAGAAGTTCAGAATGTGACAAGTGTCTAATGCTAAAGCCTAGGGGAAGATTGTAGAGACCTTAATTTTGTAAGGCTTTTGCATTAGATATTTATGGGCTAGTTTATATTGTTATATTGGGCTAAATTGTATGAGTTGGTTTTGGGTTAGAGAGGTCCGGTCGAGTTAGGGACTATGGGTTGAATTTTTGTACCTAGTGGTGACTTGTTTTGCAAGTTGGTTACCACTATATAAGGAATAGGTAATCTACTAGTTTAGGCTTGCTCATTGTGTTAGTTTTGCAAGGTGTGTATCGAAATTCTCCTAGAGAATTTCGGCATTACTGGTGTGTGTGGCAATCGAAATTCTTCTAGTGTTCATCAACTGGTTTGTGTTTCTTTATCGTTTTCCATACTTTCGTTACTGATTATTTGATTATTCTTGAATCATCTCTAATCACCGGATTCCGCACGGTGATTAGTAGATCAGATATCGCGTGAGGAGAGTTTTCCATCCTTACATCTACTCTAAGGCTATATAAATCTTTTAATTCCTTAATCGAACACACAACAAAATTAAAATTTTCTGTAAGTGTTCGAAGGATTTTGTTCACTATATTGACAGGAGGCATCTCCTCCCCAAACTTTCGCATGTCATTTGATGTGGTCATGACCCGTCCAAAGTAGTCAGTGATAGTTTCATCTGATTTCATCTCTAGCATCTCGAATTCCCTTTGAAGCCTCTTCATTTGTGCTCGCTTAACCCTTGCATTTCCTCAATACCCGACTTTCATGGCGTCCCACGGTTGTTTGGTGGTCTCCTTTTTCTGCGTTTGTCTTGATAATACTCTTATCAATTGAATAATAAAGATAGTTCCTTGGTTTCAGATCTTTCAGCTCTATCTCATCTAGGGTTTTACGTTGTGTTGCATCTGGTTGTTTAGAATCATGAGGTTCTAGGAACCCTTTTGAAATCACACTTAATACTCCGTTAACTGTAATAAATCTCCATGACTAAACTCTAATTGTCATAATCACCATCAAACTTATGAGCCATTTGATTTTGAGATTGAGCACACGAGTTACTCTATCTTCCTCTCCTGTGATCTTATATAGCGTGACTCTGATACCACTTGGTGGAGTTCAAGTTATATCGGAAATATAACCACAAACACAATGCAAAACAAAAAGCAACGTTCACTACCAGAAAAGTAGAAATTAATTCCGACTCAATCAAAACAAGTAAACATACATTCACCCAGTAAACCTACGAATAAGGAGTGAAACACGTTGGGTGTAAAATTCCCATTTATTGAATTCAAAATAAACCCAACGATAGTAATGGTAATGATAATAATCGGGGAGGACACGTATAAAATATAATAAAAAAATGATTTAGCTTGAACAATTGGGCTCACCCAGCCCAGTTTGTTTGGGGTCCGGATTAAGATCTGGGATCCGACCCTACCAACACTACTGGCTTGCTTCGCAAGAAGGAAGGGCTTTGACGAATAAATAGTCGATTGAAAAACGGAGACGGTAGAAATCGCCAATCTATCTGGGAGCTAAGCTAATATATCATTCGTTCATTCATTAACTAGTGGTACGTCTTTGATTTACCGATTCATAGTTTGGTGGTTTATCATCTAATTCAATTAGCTTTTGATTTTAGCTCACCAATCAATATATCTGATTAGTTTCGTTTCTGGAACAAAAAATCATCATGTGTAAACTAACTAACTAACATGTAAATCAATTGCAGAGATCCATTAAGCCATTCGAAGATGTTTCTAACCAGGTAAACTTATTTGGTTACAAATCTCTTATGTTTGTTTGATATATGCTTCTGGGTGAGAACTTTTGTTGTATTCTTCAATCGAGAAACGAGTGACGAAGCTGTCATGTTTCTCCAGCCCCTCTCTCAACCAACGAAGAAATTCCAATTGGTACTATAATCATGTGTTTACATTTTTTCGCTTTCAATATGTATGTATGTATGTATGTATTTATAATCAATCATGTGTTTTGATTGCTCATGCTGCTTTATGTAGGACCGAGTATGATAGGGGTGTCAGAACTTTCTCTCCAGAAGGCCGTTTGTTTTAGGTTGAATATGCTATTGAGGCCATCAAGGTGAACATTTTCAACTTTTGAGGTGGCTGGGTTATTTGTTTGTTTTCGTGATTGAATTCATCCATGAAATGACTACTATGTGTTTTTGGTTGTTAATTATGGTTACAGTTGGGTTCCACAGCCATCGGGTTGAAGAACAAGGAAGGGATTGTTCTTGCTGTTGAAAAACGTATTACTTCCCCACTCCTGGTATATTTTCTCCCTTGTCCTTCATGTAATGGTTCTGGATGTTTGATCTTCATCACCAGAGTGTGTTGTAGCACATCTATAGTTGCTGCCTGACACTAAAAATATGCTGGTGATTGTTAAGGTTCCTTTGTGGTTATCTAGTGAATTTGTATTCTCCCGTTGTCGTATGCCTCATGGTTGTTGGAAGTTTGCGCTTTATCACTAACTAGAGATTTTATCCGGACGCCTGTTGCACAACGGAAACTAGTGTCTTATCCTTAATTAGGATAAACTTATGGACCAGAGTGTGTACAGATGATGTTCAAAAGGTGTACATGATAACAATGATGATATGTTGTTCAAAGGTTTTATGTATAGATGTGAGAGTAAATTGTTCCATTTTCCTGGTCATTTTGAGTATGTGTGTCAAATTCAGAAGCATCCTCTAAAAGATGTTGCTCGACAATGCTATGAAATCGCAGCTTGTCCAAGGCATCACTAAAAATAATCAACAAACACACACTCTTGTCTTTATAATAATAATAATAATAATAATAATAATAATAATAATAATAATAATAATAATAATAATAATAATAATAATAATAATAATAATAATAATAATAATAATAATAATAATAATAATAATAATAATAATAATAATAATAATAATAATAATAATAATAATAATAATAATAATAATAATAATAATCAGTTTCCATGTATTCTTATAGATTGTTTTTCAAAAGTTCAACATTGAAAAACTTAAAGATTGAAAAATAATTACAGAAATAAAAAAACACTACATTGCAAATTTGTTGAGATGTTTGAAACTTGCCTAATAAGTTTATAAATAAACACCTCTATTATAAACCTCATTGTTAACAAATTATTTAGAAATGTTTGAAACTTGCCTAATAACTACTTGTACCTTTTGTGTTACGTGAACTTGTACTCTACTATTACTCATGTTACAAAGTTATACATAT
This sequence comes from Deinandra increscens subsp. villosa, assembly GCA_039602395.1. Lineage (NCBI taxonomy): Eukaryota > Viridiplantae > Streptophyta > Magnoliopsida > Asterales > Asteraceae > Deinandra > Deinandra increscens. Next base: position 213,520 of record JBCNJP010000015.1, on the reverse strand, counting down.
ATAATATTAGGGTGATCAAACGATATAAAGAATTACATGCCAAAATTTTAATTTCTTGTTGTATACATGCCTCATTGTATACCATGAAGTATACCCCAATAGGTATTATCCGTCTCCCTGCAACCAAGGATGTGGGTCCAAACCTTATCAGAAGTGTTTGTGTGAGATGTTTCTTGTATATTCCTCATATTATGTGTGCTACACTCTTACCCAATATCTGGGTTCTACTGCAGAGTTGTTTTTCTTTTCACCAAACGAATTTTCTCCTGCATTGTTGGCCTCTCTCTACTTGTTGCTTGTATTCTTGTTTAATCTGAAAGGAAATATCATATCTCTACACGAATGTTGATATTTTGTATTACATCTATAATTTCAATCATAGCCACACTTTAAGCACAACATTCTTGTTGTATCATACTCCGCGTGTGCATTGTGATTAGCATTTCTAGCTGCCAGAATGTGGAGGCATTAGAGCAATACTCGATAATCAGGGAATAGTGCTAAATTATGGTTAAAGCAGTTGACAATTTCGTTTGTTCATTCGTTTCTAGTTTATCCAAAAGTGGAAGACAATAGGTTATAATGTTATATTAACAGAGGACACGTGCTTTTCAACTATACCCTGAACTGTGGTAGAACTTGTTTGCTATAAATTACTTGAAAGGAAACATATCACATTTTGCAGCATGACTTTAGTCTTTTGTTGTGGAAAGGCGTGGCCTCCGTGACTCGCAATACAATAAGCTTATATGAAAAGGCATTATGATTTATTTTTTAGTTTGTTAGAAGTTTCTCAAGAATTCACGTGGTCATGGATTGGTTTTACTATTTCATATAAACCAAAAATTGAATACCACATGTGTAATGGGATTGTATCATTTTTTGATATGGTTCTTGTAGCAACTTATTTCCAGTGAGCAAATTACAAAATTATGAACATTGATGAGAAAATTTGTAACAGCCCAGGCCCGTCGCACCAAGATATTGTCGGCTTTGGCAACAGGCATGCCCTCAGGCATCCGCCCCTCACAGATTTAAAATGTATCTTGGTAGGGGATGTATCCACACCCTTATAAAGCAGTGCTTAGTTCTCCTCCCCACCAATGTGGGATGTTACAATCCTCCCCCCTTAGGGGACCAACGTCCTCGCTGGCACACTGGCCGACGACTGGCTCTGATACCATCTGTAACAGCCCAGGCCCGTCGCACCAAGATATTGTCCGCTTTGGCAGCCGACATGCCCGCCCCTCATGGATTTAAAATGCGCCTTGGTAGGGAAGGTATCCACACCCTTATAAAGCAGTGCTTAGTTCTCCTCCCCACCAATGTGGGATGTTACACTATAGGCTCAGGCTCTGAAGGTGCTGACAGTTCTCTGCAGGAGCAATTTAACAAGGTCTTATACAGTTTTCATTTCGCTCTAGCACTTTTAATGTCATAAACAACACATCTCCATATCTTTGAAAATGATTTTTTTTATTTTTTATAATTTTATCTTGTGATTAAGAAGTGTTATTATACTATGCTAAATTGCTTATTGTGTTTGTATTATATGGATATTTTCAGGAGCTGACTCTAAAAGAGGGTGAAACAATTACTCTTTCCATCCTGAAGGAAGTTATGGAAGAAAAGGTGAGTAGCATTTAGCCTATCGTCAGATATTGTCTAAGCTCATGCTTTATGATGTGTGTTATTTTATGGAATAAGTAGTTTCCACGTCTTTTAATGAGAATTGATTTATTAGCTTTAATATCTGATATGATTTGTGTTTTGTAATTTTACTGAAGCAGTTGTTGTGGTCTGAGTTCAGGTGACTCCCAATAATGTGGATATTGCAAAGGTTGCTCCTACTTATCACTTGTACACTCCGGCTGAGGTTGAAGCTGTTATCAGTCGCTTATAAAATGGGACCAATTGTTTGCATGTATTTGTCTACTGTACTAGACCACTAAGATATCTTATTTTGCTCCCCCTTGTCAAGTAATGAATGGTATTTGAACATTTTATGTTTGACAAAACGATGATGGAGGTGTAGAACTCGCTCGCTTAAAGAATTTACATGTATGTTTGTTTCAACAAATCTAGTGACTTGGGTTTGAGATTATTATTATTATGTGTACGTTATGATTCAAGCAGAAGGCATGTCCATCCATTTGCTCCTTGCTATCAGCAGCACTTGGCTATGTCTAGATTGTAGTTGCCAATACCAACCAAGTTTTTCCCCCTTCCGATTTAATCTTGATGAAACACTCCTCTCTATCCATTGATTCAGTCGGATTCTGCCGTTGAGCTATTGGACCAGGTTACATCCTTCTTTTTAGATCTAGATCACTTGTACAAACGAAACCACCTGCCATGAGGTTTCCTCTTCTATGGTTTATGGGTTTCTACTCTCTTCATCTTTAACCATTATTATTAATAGGCTAGCTAGAACCAAGGGAGATTTGTCGTATAGATCATTGAGTAACGAATGATGCTCCGGAAATGGAGTCGTTGGTTGGGTTAAACGTACTCTTATTTTTTATCAACTAAAGGGGAAGAAATCCAGGAGAATCATGTCAAAAAAAGCAACATGGGTAGGAAGTTTAATCCATCCATGTATGATGTTAATTGCTAAAGAAAAATGTAACTCATTTAATTAATTAATTAATCATAGACCTGACATCATATTCATATTAATTAGTTAGGCCTAATTAATCAGTTAAATTAAAAATAACAACAATGTTTATAATTAAACTTATTTTCTTATATTAGGCAACATTAGATTAGATTGGCTTCTTCTCCTCTAATCTCGGTATTCATCCATGAACTTTCTGTGGAAATCTGACAACCGTGAAACAATGGCTGGAATCTTCTCCTCCTGAGGCAATACTGTGCACCTAAAGTGCCACGTTCCCGGGACCTGAACACCATTAGTTAGTACGATTAGTTCAGTTGCATCAACCAGCTGGTTACTCACACATAGTAATCTAATCTAATTATCTAACCTGACCAAAACCACTGCCTGGAACCACAACAATACCAGTCGCATTAAGGAGACGGATAGCATAATAAGCATCTGCTGCCTTTTTAGCTTCTTCTGCTGCTTTTATTGCTTTTTTTGGTAGCATGATTCGTGGAAAAAGGTACATCGCCCCCTCTGCTTTGTTGCAAGTAACACCTTCTAAGCAGTTAAATGCATCTTCCAACGTCTATCATTAATTACACAGTATGTAGTAGTACTTTAGAGTTAAAACTAACTAATTACTACAAATCAAAGATTTTAAAATCCTAGCTAGTTTCTTCTTCATTTCAGCTCACCTTAGCACGTCTTGCCAGTGATTTCAGGATTCCATCTCTCTCAGACATATATGCATCATACGATTCATCTCCAACCTGCATGCACCACCATACCATACCATACCATAAGACGAGATTTATCATCACATATTTGCATCTAAACAATAGAATTCGATCAATCGATCAACAAGTACATACAATAGCTTTTTGTTTTGTTATATCGATCAATATATATGCATGTGAGCATGTAGTTAATTTATATAGAGAAAGAGAGAGATATAACTAACTAACCTTAGGAGGGCTCATGACAAGGCTTGCAAGAATTTGACCAGAAATATTTGAACAAAGATTCACAGATGCCACCTTGTAAAATTGTTCCCTAACCTCAGAACTAAAACCAGTTACCTCCATGTAACCACCTCTTTTCCCACACTCACCATGATATCCTGATCAAGCCCCACAAAATATATATATATATATATATATATATATATATATATATATATATATATTATTATTGATTTGTTTACCTTTAGACAATCAATTAATTAGTTGCAATTGGATGGATACCTTTAGACACGGATTGAAAAGAAACCAAAGGAATATCCTTGTCACCATATCCCATCGAACGACATAATTTCTTGAACGAGTGAAATTTCTTGTCAGGCGCATAAATATTCTCCTGATATACCTGTAAATTAATTAAAAAAAGGTACGTAAATAATTAGTTATGGATGGATAGTATATCCCCCTCTTAATTAATTGGTTGAACTTGTTTCTTTCTTTACCTCATCTGCTAAAAGAACTAGGCCTTCTCTCTTGCAGAAGTCCACAATCTGTCGTTGGTTTTCCTCACCAAGAACCTATATATATATGCAATTATATATAAGACAGAGTGAGATCGAGGGAGGTAATTGATTGATTAATTAGATTTCAAATGTACAAATTAACTAGTCACAATGATCATATATATATATATATATATATATAATTTACCTGCCCTGTTGGGTTCCCAGGATTTATTACAACCAAGGCCCTAACACTAATACCCTTTTGTCTGGCAGCATCTAACTGCTTCTTGAGCTCTGAGATCTCAAGCCCCCACCCTCTTGCTTCATCAAGATAATAACGAACCTATGGAAATTAATTAATTAAATTATATATAGATACTAGCTTGTTGCAGATATTTATTAAATAATACCATTAATTTTCTAAAGTACAATTATTATAGAATTCGATGATCAACTATATATAATATGATACATACAAGGGTACCACCATGAAGGGCAATGGAAGCAGAGTAAAGAGGGTACTGCGGAATGGGGCATAAAATTCCATCATTCTCTGATCTTATTAATATTTGCATCATCATATGGACCTGGGTGGAAAGAGAGTAAAAATTAACGGCCGGTGGTCACTTAATTAATTTTACAGTTTCAAGATCAAATTATAAAAAGCGATGTATGCATGGATTCTAATCTAATTATATGTATATATACCCCTGGACTTGCACCGTCTGTGAGGAAGATATCATTTGGATCGGCAGGAAAACCATCACGAGCTTCAATTCCAGCAGCAATTGTGTCACGCAATCCTTTAATACCCTTATATATGTATCGAGACGCCACAAATAGTAACCAATTAATTAATTGTTCAAATACAGATCAACCAATCAAGGTACGTACAATGAAATGATGGAGTTAGTTAGTTGGTTAATATATTACTTACCTGACTGTGGCTATAAGCACCAGTAGCTCTTGCAGGCATTTGATCCAAGATCATTACTGCTCGTTTGATGGAATCCGCACTGAAAGATCATGTTAGTAAGTAGTGCATGGTACATACATCAATTAATTAATTAGTTGTTTTGTTGATCTAGCTAGCTAAATGGCAATTTAATTTAATTTAATTAATTCAAGAACGAATAGTGATCAGTGTTTATATATATATATATATATATATATATATATATATATATATATATAGGGAAGGGTTCCGTGTAGACCCCTTAAATTTTGTAGACCCCGTAGACCCCTATAAAACTCAATAAAAATAAAACTCAGTGTTGTAAATTTGGTTATTTTTTTATTACGATAAGCTTTTAAGAACCAAAAAAATAAATTAATTAATTAAAAAAAATTAAAAATCGAACATTTTAAGACAATAAGTTTTAAAATATTGAGTTTTAAACGCAACACTGAGTTTTATTGAGTTTATTGAGTTTTAAACTCATTGATTTTTAAAACTCATTGTCTTAAAATGTTCAATTTTTAATGTTTTTCGTTTTTCTTTTTTTTTAATTGTCTTTTTTTGTTCTTAAAAGCTTATCGCAAATAAAAAAAACTAAATTAACAAAACTGAGTTTTATCTTTAATGAGTTTTAATGAGTTTTATTGAGTTTTATAAGGGGTCTACGGGGTCTACAAAAAATAAGGGGTCTACACGGATCATTGCTATATATATATATATATATAAATATATATATATATATATATATATATATATATATATCCGTAATATATTAAGAATGGGCAAAATTAATGCATATATCATAGGACAATTAAAAAGCGAGAGAGAGAGAGAGAGAGATCATGCACCTGAACAAACTATTTGTTTCCCTCTTGTCCAATAAGGCAGGGTGATCACATAATGCAAGAACCTGCAGTAAGTACGCACGTCCACATATATAAATAGCATGTGTGGAATTGCAATCATGATGTACGTACACTTGGTAAAATTAGTAGAATAAAGTGCCAATTGATTAATATAATTAACCTCTCGAAAGAAAGTTATGGGCTTCTGACCAAGTGATTGAGGATTTCCAATATTACAGTAAAGTATCTGCAGCATGCATTGCCACATGCAGTGAAATTAAATGAAGATCCGGCCGGCCAAGAAACAAATTAAAACAATTATATATATATATATATATATATATATATATATATATATAATAAATATAAATTTGAATGATCCATTTATTGACGACATGGATCAATGCAATTTATATATACCTCCTGAAAAGGACGAGAACCTGGATTTGCTTGCAAGTCTTGTTGCAATTTCTGTCATATATATATGCATACGATCAACAATTGATTAACATTAGAACAAACGTACAATATATATTTTCTTTCTTTTTTTCTTTCTTCTCATTTGCTTAATTATATATATATATATATATATATATATATATATATATATATTAATGAATTGAATGATAAGTACACTTTATATTAATTCTAACATGATGATGATAGATTTGTTGTCTTAATTAATTACCTACCTGAGCCACAGAGAAAATTTCACCACGAACAGCATATTCACATTTTAATACCTGGAATGGAAATAGATATAAACATGCATGATCGAGCGACCACATATCTAGTACGTAGGGAGGGAGGGAGGGAAATCCATCATATATATATTGATCTTGAAATTAATGTAATAATGAATAATTAATTAAGAAAGGTAGCTAGATTGATTAATAATACGTACGTACCTTAGGGTTGAGGGATTCAACAGTAACAGGTGGTGTTGCACCAGCCATGATTGTGTAAGAACGAATTCGGGAGAGTAATGATGTATATGAAGAAGAAGAAGAAAGTAGGGTGTTTGTATAAGGGACGTTCAATTTCAGAATCAACCGTTTGCAGGTTTTTTCACCGATGATGATGAGTTTCCACATTTGGACGGACTGGAGAGATGAGACAAATATTACAAATGCCTGCCTGTCAGCTGCTAATTTCGCTTAATTTCAAAAATTAATCAATTCTTAACCGGCCCTTAACCTTTTCATGTTTAAGATAATTATACCACCGCCTTCCTTCCTTGCACGCACTTGATTAATTTTACCCATTCAAACACATGCAGAACACAACATAACGCATATATTGATTTTATTATTTAATATATATGTATATATTATGACACATGCGCGTACGTATGTGTTTGAAATGTCAAATAGATTAGATATTGTAGGAACTAATTAAGGAGATCAAAAAGGGTGGTGGATAATTAACATCAATTAAGGCCAGGCCGGGTGAACTGTCTGCCTTCGATCTTATGCATGGTGCGCTTGGTCGTCACTAACTGATTCGCAATTTGCGCGCTATCGACCACTTGCTTGTAAACTTAATTTCTTTTTTCCTTTTAATAAAATAACATACCATGTATATTCAATAAGTCTAGATTTAATTCAAAAATATAATTACTTTTTATCCGACCCGTTTGTCATAATACATGTTTTATATTCAATAAGTCTAGATTTAATTCAAAAATATAATTACTTTTTATCCGACCCGTTTGTCATAATACATGTTTTATAACCGGACCCGCCTTTTATTTAATTTGCATTTTGCCCCCCGTATAAAAAGTCTCTGTATTCATCACTGTGTTCAAGACTTAAGAGCAACCCACGCTTCACGAGCCTGACGTGAGGTCGAAGTCCCACTCAAAGATAATCCCAAATACACTATTTAGATAGTGGTAAGCGGGTGTCGAACACAGGGAGAATGTGGAAGTGTGTTTAATTGTAACGAGTATAGCTTAGCAAACAACGAAATTAAACTAACACAATTATGATTTAGATGATGGATTTGTTGACTAAAACTACTAAAACCAATTTGGAATTAAATTAGGGATTGAATTGATATGAAATAACAAGTATGAGAAAATGTGATCCTTCTAGATTTCAAGTTGTAAGTTAACATTACACTAAGGTTTTCAGTTGGGATGAACTACATAGACATAGTTCATGTGTACATGAGTGAAAGTGATAAAAGAGGACTAAGTACTCGGATTATGAGAATACGAGGTCGTCACTCGATGATCATTCAATATAAGCCAACCCAAATCCCTACCCAATTAATCCCGATTGCCAATGGCACCAAGAACTGATGGTTCAAGATAAAGATCAAAGAAAATACCAAATGTTTACAATCATTCATACACACATCGTAGCAAAAAGCGTCGAACGCTTAGATTGCTATCCCAAAAATAAAGAAAAACCAAAGTATAATGTTAAGCAAACAAACCCTACATCTAGAAGGAAATCACCGGAATTTAGCCTCTCATGGTTTGATTGATTGCAAAAATGATGATTTGATGCTCCATGGATGATTCTTCAATGATTCCTTGATGATTATGATGTTAAAATCTCCCTTGTTTTTCTCTCAAAAAATCGCCAAAAAGGAACCCTAGTTCGTCCCCCTTCGTCTGCTATAAGTCTCTCCTCGATCAGTATGTGAAAAGTCCCAAAAAAAACCTTATTTACGATTTCAGCGCTGGCAGATTCGTAAGCTACGAATCTCAGTTAGCTTACGAATCTCAGAATCTGCCCAAAATACACCATTTCAGACCTGACAGATTCGTAGGCTACAAATCCCTGACAGCCTATGAATCACTGTTTTCTTCATATCTTTCTCGTTTCAACTCCGTTTCCATCGCCGTTTTCGCCCATGTTCTCGTAGTTTCATCCTCTATCATGCTATCATCCAATACTTTCACTTACACTTCATTAACTCTCTCTCCAAAGCATGACCAATCTCCGTGGTTTACCTACAAAACATCAACTTCTCATAGTCATTCAATATCATGAAATTAAACCCAACTAAGCATAAAATATACACATTTATCACTTCTAATCACTAGTTAATGGTGCAACCGTCAGAGCCGTCTCTACAGAGTTGAGTAGCGACTAGACTATGTCGGAGCAATTACCAAGGAGAGCACTGATGATGATATGGTCTTGATAAAACCATGAATGTAGGCAGGGTGGGGTTTTGTAGCATCCCCGGTGCCTATGGTTTTGGCCGGTGGGTCGGTGCGACCATTGACATGATGGTCGAGGTTAAGGCTGATTAGGGTAGAGAGAACCTGTATGTGCCACGACGGGAAGTTGTTGGAGTTGAGCTTGATCGGAAAGTATGTTAGAGCCAGGGGCGGATCTACTTGGTATCCACCGGGTTCACGGGAAACTCAGTGGATTTCGAACTTTTAGTAGAAATATGTATAAAAAAGTACTGGTGAATCCTGATATAGACCAGAAGTGAATCCAAGTAACAAACTCCTCTTAGTTCAAGTGGTTATTGGCGAAGTTTAAGACCGAGAGCTACACGGTTCGAATCCTAATATAGACCAGAAGTGAATCCAAGTAAAACAGCCGCTCGCTACCTCGCCCATCAGTCTTCACTCGAAAGAGATATCACGCTCCTCCAATCCTCGTCTGCTCTCTTAGTCTCTTCAAAAAGTTTCTCGCTCTCCTACAGGCTCTAGCGATATCCAACGGCGACACTCCTCCGGCGAGGCGGCAACTCTCATTCTCAAACCCTTAGTCTCGTTTTCTCTCATACTGTAAGTTCAATACTTGAATTTGTTTATTGATTTGTTCTAAACTCTCTGATTAGTTGAATTTGATGAGTTTATAAGGTTATTGATTTAGGTTATAGGTTTTCTTTAAGTTATTTTTAACTAATTTGGTTATAGATTTTGATTTAGGGTTATTGGTTTTGATGAAGTATGATGAATTGTCGGAGTATTTGAAAGATAACGAGTTCATTCTGGATTATTATAGGTGTGAATATTCTAATGGCACAATGAAACCCTAAATGGCTAAATATGCGGAAGTAAGTAATCAATTCAGCGATTTCGTTGTTAATCGGTTACTGTCACACCCCAAAAATCCCACGCGCGATAACACGCCGCAGGGAGTGTGAGAAACTAGGATCGAACATATTCGACATATGAACAGTTCTATATGCAGTTTAAAAGTTAAATCAAAGTAAAAACGTTTAAATATGTGGAAGCGTAAAAGTCATAAGTTGTAGAAAATGTTTAAGCGCCAAAACATGCGCAACCAAAAGATAAAGCAGTTTGAATAGATTGAAATGTTTTAAAGTAAAATGCATGATGATGAAGGTCCAAAGGGGATCCTAACTCGTGCCAAGCAATCCAATTTAGCAACTGAGAAATAATATGCTAAAAGAAAACGTATAGGACAGGTTTCGAACCCGCGCCCCCAACATACCATACCAGCGACCAAACCATTTGTGCCAGATTGGCATCTGTTACAAGTCTGGTACGGAAATTTTATAACCCTTGACCGATTCTCATCCTCTTCTTCCCCAAGAACTCCGTTGGCCGGAGTTTTATTTCGGTCACCGGAAAATCGCAAAATACAGAATAAACAAAAGGTAAAGGTGCGATTAACAGTAGGGAAGGTTTACCTTGTATCGGGGATGAATTATGATGTGATTTTGAAGCCGAAAACGAAACCCGAACAATTCACGAACTCGAATATCGGGACGGATTAAGATGCCCGTCGGTTGCTGCTGCGTTCGCGATCATACAGGGGTGTCGAGTGGTGGTCGATGGTAGTGTAACAGTGGTGTGGTGGTCGGAAATCTTGATTTTTTTGGTGGTGGTTTCTTTGCTTCGGTTTAGAGGAAATGAAGGAGAAAGTGAGGGGATGTGAGGTCAACGTACAAAATGATTACCTTGCTTCGGGAATTAACTGGTGGTCGATGATCAGGCGTACCTGGCGATTAATTGCGGCAATTAGTGAGGGTAGTAATCGTGGTCCGTCGGTTTTTTTTTTCTTTTGAATGACCAATCGACTTTATCCTATTGACAGGATTGGTCCTTCCTCATGTTACCCAATAAAACACAAGTTTGGAAAATGATAAATGCAGTCCCTCTCGGTTTAGGAAAGTTTAATGAACTCTAATGGTGATGACAAAACAAATATAAATCAACACACGATTAACGAATGACGTTTATAAGGTTATAAACCCTAAGTGACCACATAAAATGATAATTAATAACTAGCGATTATTTATTTTTTGTTTCACATAAAACCATAAAATAAATCGTGTGAATATATATATACATATATCACATAAAATCATAAGATGATATCATAGAATACCAAACGTTTAACTTACGTGTATGCTCGTATCCTGATGATTACACAAAACCCTAATTTGTTAAAGTCAATACATAAATGTTCACACAACATTTAATACAGTTTACATTCATTTAAAGTCAGGAAATGACCTGAAAAGTTAGATTATCGTAGTATCCCCTTGTTGAAAACTTGCGTCCTCGAAAATTGCGCAAAGCGGTTAAAGTTAATGAGCTAGACACAAGGAAAAAGAAAATAAAAACTCCCAGCCGTCACAATTACATATTGTGAATTCGACGGAACGTCGTTTGTTTTTGGGTAGACATATTGAAATTAATTCATAAAATGATCATTTCGTGATGATTTTGATATTGTGAATTCGACGGAACATCGTTTGTTTTTGTGGTAGACATATTGAAATTAATTCATAAAATGATCATTTCGTGATGATTTTGTGAAGGCACTTGGTAGGTTTCTTCATATTTGTGTCGCCGACAACTTGGAACTTGTTGAACAAGGATATAGTACTATCGTTTGTTGTATTTGTTACATTGAAAATAAGCTATTTCAACAAGTTTCGATCGGAGATGTAATACAATGTTTTCGAACGATGAAAGCTCGTAGGCAACAACTATGGGTACTTTTATATTTTGAAAAGATATTCGTGTTTATTTAATATTTTTTCTAATTCCCATTAACAATGTTTTCTTTAATTATTGTAGCGTATATTTGTATTTTTATTATGTTATCAACCTTACCCGATCCCAACCGACCAATTACAAAAAAATTTAATATTTAGTTGTTAGAATTCCACCGAAAAAAATAAGTGAACCTAGTAAAAATATCCTGGATCCGCTCCTGGTTGGAACTATAAGATGGATGACGTTAGTGGTGGATGCATTGGTAGTCATGGCGAGGGCGATAAGGTTTTGATCCCAATTTCCTGTGAGAGTTTTTTAGGCTTTAAATACTAAATAATGATGATGATTGACATTCTATTGATTAGAATATAAATTGATACATGCACCACTTTAAGAGGGATTGAAAATAATGTTATAACAATACAGATTATCTATTTATTATACAAATATATTCAAAACTAAATATTTAAAAGATATATCATTTAAGTTAGTGCTTATATTAATTATAGATATATGTTAATTTGTTTTTATAACACGTGAATGCTATAGAAAGTTTATGTTATGCTCTATATATTGCCGCATTTAATTAAGGTTTTGTTGTATACATATTTATTTGTTTTTTACTAATGTTGTGTGATTTCGGGTGAAACAAATTCATTAACATACATATTATTATTGAATTAATCAAATACGATAAACAATTATTGGATGATCGATTGAAATACGTACGTGCGTGCGTATATATATAAATTTTACAAACCAAGTGAAAAGGGAAAACCCGTGTTTTTCAACCAACTACCCCCGCCAATGAAGTTTCCTGGGGTGAACCCTTGAGCCTCCGAAGACGCGGTGATGACCTTGAACCCTTTCCATTTGACTCTCCCTGACGTCCCCGCCCCGGCTCCCGTGTTCTGGTACTCACCGTAGTACAACGTGTCGAGGGCGAAGTTGCCATCCCACTCGAACCATCCGGCCGGGTGGACCACGTTGCTGATACTCGATTGCATCACCACCGTCCTCGAGTACTGCTTCCACGGGCGTCCCAGGTATGTTGGGAAGCTGGACTGCACCGGTTGGAGGTCCGAGGTGGCACCGATTCTGCATTTTTGAATCACGATCCCCGTGTTTTGGTTGCTGTCGGTGCGGCCTTGCGCGGTGAACATGTTCTTCTGACCAGAGTCGGGGCGACGCGCATGGATGTCGCAGTCTTGGAAGACCACCTGGGCATTGCCGAAGATGAAATCGACGGTTCCGGCAATCAGGCAGTTGATGTAGAACTGGCGGTTTTTGTGGACGTAAAGGGTGTCTTGGTAGGCCAGCATGTCACATTGGTAGAAGGCGGACAGATCGGAGCCAACACGAAGGGCCACAGCTTGGTGATTTGAAGCGCCTGCCGTGTTTTGGAAGGTTATGTCCCGTGCCAAGAACCCATCACCCACAATTGCTGGAAAGAAAAAAAACACAATTAACTAACTATATGATCATTAATTCATTTCATTTATTTTAAATAAATAATCAATATTTATTATAATAACTATTTATTTATTTATTTAAGACAACTGCAAGCAACTGTATATATCATGTTTTAAAATCCAGCTAGTTCTAATTATTTAAGGCGGCCAGGGCAGTACGTACGTGTTAAAGTTTTATTTTTTATTCTAAAGAACCCAAAAAAAAAAAAAAAAAAGAAAGGAGGCCGGGACCAAAATTAAGGAAGGGCCCATGCATGCAATTTGATGTAGTGAATAAGTTTATTTAATTAAGTGCTTGCTTGATTGATGGCAAAAATATAGTAAATTAATTAATGGAAAAGTCACGCAAATGATTGCATGCATAGCGCGCATACGACGCTAGCTGTACGTATTAATCCAGATGGATTCGCCCATTTGATTCCGATCTTCCAAAATCTATATATATATAACTAGGTTAATAACCCGTGTATTACACGTGCTGAATAGAGATTAATAATATTAGATAAATATAAAAAAAGTTAATAATCAAGAAATTTGCAAATAATGATTGATATAAAATATAAAATTCTTATAGCATTCAAGAAATTTATTATGTTTGACAAGTTGTAAATTACTTTAAAATAAAAACTAAAATTATTGAGTAAATTAATCAAGTCTACATTAATTTTATCAAATCTTTAAAATAAAAATGTAGTTTTCACAAAATTGGTAATTAATCTTAATTGATGATTTACTAAATTGGTAATTGATTATGAGTTTGACATGTGGCGGTGATAATGTGGACCCTTTATAAATGAGACATGTGGCAAAAAATTTAGTGCTTTATTAGTATTAAGATAAAAGTATTTTAAAAGAAATTTTATTTATAATTAATAACATCTAATCTAAATGCTTTAAGAAATTAATTAATGGTTACAAAAGCAGATGATAATAATAGCTAGCATATACCATTAATTCACATGCATGTTGGTCAAAAGTTTGAATAAATTAACATAATAAACCAAAAAGCCTGTGGAATTATAAATAATACAATATATATAAAGTAAGTAATAAACTAAGGATTATTATTATACAATATGTTTTTAGAATCAAACATATATGCATGCAGCGCATGTATAAAAATAAGATACTACTTTTATGTTTAACTTTGTCCTTGTCGTCATTGCTGAAGAACTGAACTATATATCATTTGTATATTTATTTCCGACTTTCTCCATAAAAAACATGTCGTTGGAATTTTGGAATTTTGGGTATAATCAGTCTATAGGACGTTGGTTTGGTGATTTAAGCTGAATAATTGTTGGAAGTTAGCTAGCTAGGGTTTTGTAAGTCACTCACAATATTCGTTTTCGTTTGGAAGTTACCCTTGGTTCTACTTGATTATATGAAAATGAACGTTTATGCTAAAAAATAAAATGTTGAAAAGCCCGTGTAATATATTATCAATTTGAGTTATATATATATAAAAAGTTGTATTTTGTTGTCCCGAAGATGTTTATTTATTTTTTATACCAGCTAAAATGTACCCGTGATTATTTACTTTAAAGAATACTAATCTATTTTTGAATGGGTTAAAACTTTAAAAACGAGTAGTAGGTGTTTATTTAGGTGCTTTTCTAAAAATAAAAAAATAAAAAAGAGGTGTTAATTTATTTTGGAAAGACAAGTAATGAAAATATCTATATGATGTACTAGTTAGCGATTATTGGTGATGATGATAGACTAATTAAGATTGAGAGGTTATAAATTTGATCTCTATGTCTATAGATTTCATCACCCGACAACTTGTGGAGTAAGATTTTTTATAGAATCAAGCTCAACTAATATAAATATTTTTTAATTTTCTGCTATATATATGTTGATTGTTAAAAAAAATTCAATCAGAAGTAATTGATTAATCAATGTAAAATGAATTAATAGATGGTTGGTAAATGAATGAATTGAATTGAATTACGACGTACCGACGGTGGCGGATTCGAAGGTTGTGCTTCCTCCTTTTACGCTCCGGCTACCGGTGATGATGGTGTTTTTTCTCCCGTCTCCCAAAAACATGATGTTATTTTTACTCTTAGGCACCTCCACATTCTCCCTGTACACACCTGCTTTTATCCTGATCACGTACCTCGTGCTGCTCTTTGAGGGCGCCGCCGCCACGGCAGCCGCCACCGTCTTGTAGTTTCCACTACCATCAGCAGCAACCACCACGTTAGCCGTCACCGTCCCTGACTGCAACAGCTTCCGGTCTCCGGCGGCTAACCATTCTGGCCACACACTACTATCGTCGTCCTCCTCCTTCAGATTCCTCCTGCTGCTATTGTTGATATTACTATTAGTATTATTATGGCTGTTGGTCATATTACAGATCATAGCGAGTGCATTGCTGCACATTTTCTCCACCCTGTCCTGCCCTTTCTCCAGCTCCTTACGGACCTTTTTATCCGCATCCTCGTGAGAGAAGCCGTCAAGACAGGTTTCCTGGTCGGTGATGGTGGAGCTCATAAGCGTCTTCAGATCGTTGGCCAGCGATGCCGCTGACGGCTTCTTGCGATCGTACGCCTCCAGGTCTTTCTCGACCTGGAGGAGCTCTTCCAGCGTCTCGGATACCATCTCCAGGCAATCGTGGAGCGCCCCCTTCTCCCGTGGGGTCAGACCTTTCCGGGTTGTCAGCAGCTTCTTTATCTGGAAGTAGTTCTTTTCCACTGCGGTCTTGGTGATGTTCACTGCGAGCTCGATCACGTCCTTCTGGGTCTTCACCTTTTGGGTTACCTCCGGGTGGCTGGTGATGGTGGAATAGCATAACTCCGGATAAAATGTGGCGCTACATGATGATCTTACGATGGAGTGAGCCTCGCTGCTGCTGCCTGATGATTTATTATTATTATTATTATTATTATTGTTACGACTCACTCCCACGGCAATGCCGATTAAAGCTGCGACTAACAGGATAGACGCAAAAGCAGTTAAAAACCACCGCACCTTTCTTCTTTTGTTACCACCAGACTCCAAGAAATCTTTGATCCCACGGGGGGTACTCATGATTGATGATGCAGGAAACAACAACTTAGCTTGAGTTTGAGTTTGAGTTTGAAGGAGGAGGTTGGTTGTAGGTAGTTTATCGAGTGAGTAATGTGCTCCTTTTTAAAGCAACCAAAGTTGATTTTTTTTTCTTCATAAAATTAAAATACTAGCTAATTGGTAATTAATTAAATGCCCGCCCGGAATATCGTTAGGTAAATGATTGTACATTATTATCAAAAAAGGAAAATTATATCCTTAATTAATACAACCAAAATTATTAATACTGTATTTATTTTAATAGATATGAAAAATCTTCCATAATCAGTTTTTTAAATATATAGCACTAATCAGCTTTGTCATTAATTACATTTGATATGTGTTGAATATTAAGCAAATTTTGCCAATTAAGGTCCCTTTTATAAATCCTATCGTCAAATTTGCATCTCTCAAATCCATTCTTTAGGGCTAGCAATCATGTTAAGTCCACTACTTTAATAGTCACCTCGCTTTATGATATTTCGGGCATTTTATCGAATCGCTTTATGATGATAGCTTATACTATGTTTTTTAAAAGCTGGACTGGATTGTATAATCCAACACTTTTTTTGTGTTGTTTTAATTAATTTCAAAGAACACGTGTTTGTATTGTTTTACATCAAATAAAACATTTATGTTTTAAGAAGAAAAGAAAAATATCCAGATGTAAAAAATCCAGTAAATTTAGAAAATAATAAAAAATCACAACTTTAAAACCAAACAAATAATACAAATCATTTTTTTTATGCTGAAAATCACTCGAACTTACGGTGTATTCCCTTTTCCTTTTATCAAATGTAGTACATAATAACAATCCAGTATATAAGGAAAGCTTAGATAATCCTATAGATTAACTAAAATATTGAACAAATTAAATAAAAAGTTAAGAACTTAAAAAGAACGTCTAAAAGTGTTATTTAATAATGTATACGAAAACAAATACGAACATGTATATGGTGATGGTGGGGTGGGGGTCGGTCCCCCTTTATTTGATTCGCTAGTTTCTTTTTCTTCTCGGCCCATGTGATTGATTTTTAGGTGAGGCTTTTGAAAATACCCAAATTAAATATTTTGGTAATTAGATATCTTTACAAAAAGAAAGGGTCCCTCCACATCTATTCAATTTGTTTTGGCTCATCGTTTTCCCGTTGGCCAAAGTTAAAAAAATCATAAGTAATATTATATACGTGTGTCCAACTCGTGTTACGATCGTGACCGTCCTGCGAACCGAATATGTTTTCTCGTCTATAATTCTCAGTAATCTTGAAATAGGTGTTCAGAAGTCAACCAAGTCGTTAAACCATCTAGAATGGATAACATTACGTAACCGTACGGATTACCAATCTTATCGTTTCTCGCACCGATTATCACAATCGTTCTTTTAACAACCATAACAACACTAATAAATTATTTAGCGATACTTGTCATCCTACTCGTGCCTTAATGACATCTCTGTCACTATCGACAACATACGCTCATTAGATATGGCTATAACACAAGCCCAAATCACTAATTTGGACTTTCCCGCTTCGTTACAGCTCGGATTTGAGATCCATTTACAAACAACTCCTCATTGTCCCCCTTTGGATGAATTAAATGAAGGTATTGAATTTATGTTGTTATTTTAGTTTTTATTTAGAAACAATTTTAATTTATCTTGAACAGATCCTACAATGAACATGAAGATGATGAAACTTCTGAGGTTTTCATGTCACCAAATTGCACATAGCCGTGGTGTTCGAAGGTTAATGACACTTTAAAACCAGTGGAGGGTGCAACGTTCAAGAATCTGATGGTAGTTTTTGTTGGATATTGTATGTCTAGACCTAACAAAAACTTTAACCTGACCCGGTTGTGACCCGTAAGAGGTACACTGAGGGCAACGAGATTAAACTCGCTTAAGATGTTAATCGATAAATCACGAAAACAAAAGAATTATTTTCCATCCTCTATCGTATCCAAGAGACTATTTAAAGACTTTTTTTTACCCAAATTAGGGTTAAGAGAGTTTCTCAGTTTTTGTATGTTCAGCCGCTATCGTATTCGTTCTCTCTCGACTTCTACACTTCACAGATCGTGTCTAGAGTTTTAGTTTCGAAGTTCATATGTTCTTGATGAACTGGATAGTTTCTCGTTAGAGTCTAGATTCTGTAGTAGTGTTTATGTTCAGATTGTTGTATAGCTGATTATGTTTGTATCGTTTTTTTTGGTTCATTCATTGGTGATTTTGTATTTCTGTTGATTCCGGGCAAATTGTGTGTACATATTTGAGTTGAATTCTTAAATTTCGATATGGTATCACGAGCGCAAGCTCTTGCGCTCTGTTTATCGTTCGAGTAGCAACGCTAGGGCTTCTGGTGGTCTCACCGGTCATAGTTCTTCTATGTGCGATCGGTGGTTGCTTCGTGTCTCCATCAACTTTCTCCTCTGTTTGTCACGTATTTGTGGCGGCTGGGTTCTGGATTTAGGGTTTGTGCGACTCAAGACCTAACTGTGCGATAAGTCAGATTTGGTGGTGGTTGTTCGAGGTGGACATTGAAATCCACGGAGATCAAGACCTCGTAACCCTAAAGCGAAGATCACGAGTTCAGAGGTGTGAAGAATTCTCATTCAGATCTGGTTGCGCTTGGAATTCTTTGCTGCTAGCCAGGAATCTGTAACCCTAAGTGAAGGTTACCATTCATGCCGCCATTGGGTAAGATCTATCCATACCTTTGTTGTTTTCTTTTATATAGATAAGTATAGTGGTGGACTGTTGATACCACCTCAGTGGCGGACTGGTGTAACCGCTTGTAGGCAGTATTGGGGCAAACAATCCCTGTCTATTGTGCTATTATTGTGCTAGTTTTGTGTTAATTTTCTGTTGCGTTCTGTAATTACTGTACAGTTGTATTGTCACTGAGTTAAAATCTTGATCTGCCAACTGTTGACTGGTGTGAATTCCTGAACACTGACTCAATGATATCTGTGATCATTTGTGTGCTTTTGTGTTTGTCTATTCTTGTGATAAGTTGTTATGACTACTGAAGGTGATGCTGGCACTTCTGCCACTCTTATGAGCAAACTTGATGCTTCTGATCCGTTATATTTGCATGCTTGTGATTCTGGTCACCTTACTATTATTAGTATTAAATTAAAGGGAACTAAAAATTATAGGTTGTGTTCAAATGCTATGAAACTGGCATTAAAGGTTAAAAATAAATATGGTTTTATAGATGAGACATGTGTCAAACCTACAGACGATGATGTTCTAGCTTGATAGTGGGATAGGTGTAACTCTATTGTGTTAACTTAGATCTTGAATTCTGTGAGTGGAGAACTATATTTAGGGCATGTCTATTCTAATCTTGCTTCCTCTGTATGGAATGAATCGAAAGATACATATGACAAAGTTGATGGTTCTGTTGTGTTTGGCTTGTATCAAAAGATTAACAGTTTTTCACAAAATGGCTTGTCTGTATCTGAGTATTATCATAAATTGAACATCATGTAGAAACAATTAGATCAAATTTTACAATTACCTAGTTGAACTTGTGAAACCTCTAAACAGTTTAATGATTTCAATCATCTTATAAAATTAATGCAGTTTTAAATGGGATTGGAGGATACTTATAGATCAATTAGAACAAATTTACTGGTTAAGGATGAGTTGCCCACTATAAAAGAAGCTTTCTCTATTATTTCTAGGGAGGAATCCCATAGAAATTTTAATAGTGGAACCTCATCTTTTCAAACTCAGACAACTGGTTTTATGTCTGAACCTAATCAGTTTTCTGTGAATAAGAAATGTACTAATAAAGGGTCAAATGGTGGTTTGAAGTGTACTCATTGTAATAAAACAGGGCATACTATTGACAAATGTTTTGAACTAATTGGTTATCCTAGTTGGATGAAACCTAGAAAGAAACCACGGTCCTTTAATTATGTGCTAGAAGAAAAGTCTACATCTGCTTCTTTGAATTCCCTCTCTTCTGAACAATTTGCAAAACTGTTAAATTTGTTAGGTGATAAGAGTGGGGAAAAACTATACTAGTGTGAATGTTGCAGGTAGTATTTTTTGCTTCTCTGTGTTTAATTATAGGAGGTTTTCATTTGCTAGTTCTCAAAATTCAGATGTCACAACTAGCTGGATTGTAGATTCAGGTGCAAATCATCATATGGTTATGTCTGATCATAAGTTATTAAACAATATTGATGTTTCTGAATTAAATGTAAGAGTTAAACATCAACTAATGCTCTTGTAAATTCAATTGGAAATATAAAATTAAATGATCAGGTTACCTTATGTGATGTATTTGTAATACATGAGTACCATGTTAACCTCTTGTCTGTTAATAAGTTGGCCAAGGATAGTAGGTCAGTTGTTTTCTTTGATGAATCCAAATGCTATGTTCACGATTCTTTGACAAACAAAGTTCTAGTGATTAGTAATCAATGTCACACCCTGACCGACGGCGGAAAATATCGGGGCGTGATAATTTGTCCAGATGCTCGCAACCAAATAAATTACAGTTACGATATACTTAATCATACCATTTTATTTCATAAACATCAATATCTTACAAAACATAACACATACAGACATGATTTTAAGATTAACTAGGTCCAGCAATGCCTAGCGTGATAACACAACCGAAATCTCAAGTAGCATTTCCTGCAACATGTATAAAATATTTGTCAACTACAATGAGTTGGTGAGTACACATAGGTTTAATATTTATATAAGTATAAAGTATGCGATCAACGTGCCAAGTGTATGATTAAGAATATGACAAACAAGTATTAGAGGCAAGATATAAATGCGTAAAACAAACCTTGACAATTTAGGTTCCAATCACCTATTTGAAGACAAGATTACGTCTCAATATCCTAGGTGGGTTGTCAACCAAAAGCTATTAATGAACCAAATGCTTGGTGTTGTTAATGTTTACGCAAGAATAAAGTTTCAAGTTTATCAAGCTTTAAGTTTATCAAGTCTCAAGTCTCAAATTTCACGTATCAAGTCTCACACAAGTAAACATATCAAGAATCACACAAATACTCATATAATCGCATTATTTTGTATCAAGAATAAAGAATAACGATTTTGATATAGGATACATGTTGCACCCCAAATAACAAAAAGAGATGGGCTACGAGTACTCACATGATGAGCGGATTGAGGATGAACGATAACACTGAGAGTGATAATGATAGACCTTGAGATTAGCCTATTAACAAAAATAGGCTAAATAAATACAAAGAATATAGTTCCAATTGGACAGGGTTCTTGAAGAGTGTCATGTTTTTATTATTATGTCAAAAGACTATATATTTGTATTGATTAAAACAAAGATTAGTGATAATATGAAAACGCGTTTTTCTATAAGTAAACACTCACTCCAGTAATCCCCAGGTAAGTCTGCCAGGTCCAACGAGGGATTTATGCGACACCCTTCCTGTCCGCGCGAGTTCTAAATAGTTTTATAAAAATGATATTTCATAAAATATAAATTATGAATGTTAATAGATTTTGATATAAATATATATATATATATATATATATATATATATAAACTTTACTTATTTTTAAAGCATTTATTTCAATACATGTTTTATATATAAATGATAATAGTAAATTTATTTATTTATTTATTATTATTATTATTATTATTTTAACGAATATGTGTGTGTATATATATATACATATTTTATAAACATATATATACATATACACTTATGACGATTGATTCATCAAAATTATTCATACGAATCATATTTCACTAAGTTATATCCCATTGACAAAGTTTAAATCATTATTTTATGTATTTTTACAGAAAATCCTAATTTGTCATTTTATTTAATAAATATCAAGTTTATTATTAGAGTGAAATAACTTAGAGTTTTTTTTTTATCATAATAGTATATTAAGATATCTCCTAAAGTTCGAAGCCTTAATCTTACCTCAAATGCCCAATTTTTATAAAAGATATTTGTAAAAATCCCGTTTGTAACCCGGTTATTAGATGAATAAAAAGTTATCCAATCATGAAATTGACTTAGGGGTTTCTTAAGTTATGTTATTTTATAGCATCCCTCAAAATTTGAGGTCCTAATTCATAACAGATTCAAAGAATTAAGCAAAACATTATCAAGAACCCTAGATTATGATCATTCTGGAATCCTACTAAAATGAATATATGAACTGAAATTGATGGAGGACTTTTGTTCTACATACCAAATTATGTAGGACTGCAGAAAATTAGACCTCGAGAGCTTCTGAGTTGAGATAATTCGAGCAGTGAAGTTTCGGGTTTGTATATAGGGATTTTGAGAGATAGATTTAGGAATTAAAGCTTGATTTCGAGTTCCAGAGGTTGGTTTATATACTAACAGAGGTGAAATTATGTTAGGACACGAGTATAGGTGAGTAATCGATCGAAAAGACACTAATCAATTGGTTAAACGGGGCTGAAACACGTAAACAGCCTAAGAAACGCGTCAGCAGCTACACGGCGTACCGCCCAAATGTTAGACATTTGGGGCGTACCGCCTCAGAGTGATTTTGGTAGATTCACACTTTTAGCCCCTGAAGTTTCATTTTTACAGTTTTGGCCCTCGAACTTTGATAAATTCGCACTTTTTACCCCCAAAAAAATTTAAAATATATTTTCATTATATTTATAATCTTGGAGTATAAGTATTTTGATTTTGATGATTTACCAGACCTCCGGTTAATACCGAAATCGTATAAAGTACCAAAATTTCATTATTTTTGTCATAAACCTCTAACTTTTTATGAAACCTCACTAGTATTTATTTGTATGCATGACTAGTATTACACACAAATATAATACATGTTTGGATTTGCTAAAGTTGTCTGGTTTTAACTTAAATAACGAATTGATTGAGATAGAATTTGAATTTTGATTTCAAGATAACATAATTGTAATAATAAATTATAATGTGATTCTTTATTGATTCAAGATCATGATTACAATCTGCATTTTGAAAACGGGTCGGGTAAAATACATATGGATTGACCGAAGTGTCACAATCAACTTGATGGCTTGTACTTGTGTAATGGTTCCTATGTGTCTAATAAGGTGTGTTTGAATGTGTCTAGTGGAACTGGTTTGCAGCATGCCAGACTGGGACACCCCTCACAAGTGGTCTTAAAAGTTTTAAAAAATTGTATTGAAAATAAATGAATTTACTGACACTATTCCCTGTGAAATGTGTCATAGAGCAAAACAGCACAGGGAACCCTTCCCTTTGAGTGAACACAAATCCAAAGAATTAGGGGAACTAATTCATTTGGATGTGTGGGCCCTACAAAGTGACTAGCAAGGAAGGGTTCAGTTTTTTCTTACCATAGTAGATGACTATTCTAGGGTTGTCTGGATTTATTTGTTAAAAACTAAGAGTGAAGTGTTTTACAATGTTCAAAGTTTTGTTTAAATTGTTAAAACTCAGTTTGGTAAGAATGTTAAGGTACTTAGGAATGATAATGGGACTGAATTTGTGAACAAACAAATGTCTGAGTTCTGTGTTACTCAAGGTATTATTCATCAGACCACTTGTGCCTATACACCCTAACAAAATGGCATTGCTGAGAGAAAACATGGTTATTTCTTAAATATTGCTAGAGCCCTTATGTTTCAATCTGGTTTTCCTCTTAGGTTTTGGTCTGAATGTGTGCTTATTGCTACTTACTTCATAAACAGAACACCCTTCTATTTTAAAAGGGAAAACTCCTTATGAATGTGTCTATGGTTTTGTGCATGTACTTAGTCACCTTAGAATGGTATGATGTCTCTGCTTTAGTACTGTGTTGAATAATCAAAACAAGTTTTCAAGCAATGCAGAAAAGTGTGTTTTAGTTGGTTACTCAAATCAGATGAAAGGTTATAAGTTGTGGTCTCTTGACAACAATATAATTTTGTTTTCAAGAGATGTAAAGTTTTATGAAAATATTTTTCCTTTTAAAGAAAAGAAAGATAAAACTAAGCAGTTATTTTGTGAAATCAACAACTTAAACACTTTATTTTATTTTTTTTGTGTGGCTATTTTGACATAGATGATGTAGAGACTTCTAAGGGGGCAGGTCCCTATGATGATAATCATGACAAAAGAAATGAAACTGATGGGTCTCATTGGACTCAGCCATATGGTTTAGTAGATGGGAACCACTTTAGGTAAGGTTGAGTCTCAACAGCCTAGTAATACTAATAAAGGTTGGGAAATGGGTACCCATCCAAATGGTATTATTTTAGGCAGAGTTAATTTAATGTAACTGACCCTACTCCAGAAGGGGCTGAGGGTGAGACATCTGAGAAAGACAATGATCATAGGTCTGAGGGAGTTTCAAACATTCATGAAATGACCCCTGGTCCCCTTAAGAGGTCTACTAGGCAGTCTGTGTTACCTGCTAAATTTAATGATTTTGTCATTGAAGGGAAGGTGAAATATGGTCTTGAAAAAGTTGTGAATTATTCAAATTTGTCTGTAGATAATTTGTGTTTCACTATTGTTTTGAATAAAAGTTTTGAACTAAAATTTTATTATCAAGCTTGTAAAGATCCCAATTGGGTTTCTGCAATGAATGATGAAATAGAAGCATTGCATAGAAATAATACTTGGGAATTGGTAAACTTACCACCTGGTAGAAAAATTGTAGGTTGTAAGTGGGTTTATAAAATAATATATAAATCCACTGGTGAGATTGGTAGGTATAAGGCAAAGCTTGTAGCCAAAGGTTATAGTCAAAAGGAAAGGGTTGATTTTGATGAGACCTTCTCTCCTATAGTGAAAATGATCACTATTAGAACTGTGATCAGTTTGGCCGTTCACTTTGATTGGCCTTTGTTTCAGTTAGATATAAATAATGCCTTTTTATATGGTAATTTAAATGAAGATATTTTTATGTCTTTGCCTGAATGGTATTATTCTAAGTCTGAGTCTAGGGTTTGTAAGCTTAAGAAGTCATTATATGGCCTTAAGCAGGCCCCTAGAATGTGGAATGAGAAATTGATGGGTGTTTTGTTAGAACTTGAGTTTGTACAGAGTAAATGTAATTACTTTATGTTTGTTAAAAGTTCTAATTCTGTTTTTGTTGTGTTACTTGTTTATGTGGATGACATAATTGTAACTGGCAACAATGTTTCTGAATTTTAATAAAAAACTTTGTTAAACACCAAGTTTTTTAATAAAAGATCTTGGAGAACTCAAATATTTTTTGGGAATTGAAGTGGTTAAAACTGATACCGGGTTGTGTTTGTCTCACCGAAAATATTGTATAGAGTTGTTGGCTGAATTTGGTATGACAGGTTGTAAACCAGTTAATGTTCCCAGAGAACAAAATTATGTTTTGTCTGGTTTATGCAAAGATCAGTCTGGTTCTTTGTCTAACATTACTGGTTATCAAAAATTAGTTGGTAAATTGATCTATCTGTCCCATACTAGGCCTGATATCTCTTATGTTGTTCATTTTTTAAGTCAACACATGCATTCTCCCACTCAGGCTCATCTATGTATAGCTCTAAGGTTATTGAGATATTTGAAAAAATCACATGGTCAAGGTCTGTTTTTTGGTAAATCAAATGTTTAAACTTAGAGCCTATGCAGATTCTGACTAGGGAAAATGCCTTACTACCAGAAAATCAGTGATTGGTTATTGTATCTTTTTTGGTTCTTCTCTTATAACTTGGAAAAGTAAAAAAGCAGTCTACCATTTCTAGGTCTAGTGCTGAAGCAGAGTACCGTTCTATGTGTACTGCAACATGTGATGTTATGTGGCTGTTAAATTTGTTACAGGAATAAAAATTAACAGTTCAGCTGCCTGTAGAACTGTTTTGTAACAATAATGCAACTATTTCAATTGCTTTAAATTATGTTTTTCATGAATGAACAAAACACTTTGAACTTGATTTGTTTTTCTTGAGGGATCAAATAGCAAAGGATTGTATAAAAGTGGTTGGTACTAATACTAAAGATCAGCTTGCTGACCTGTTTACAAAAGGGTTGTTAGTTTTTTTGGGTAAAGAAAAGGGTTGTTAGTTGGTTAACATGCTTTAGTTTGTGAAAAAATTACATCTTGTGAATGTTTTCTCCTAATTGAATTGAGGGGGGTGTTAAAAAGTAATTAAAATATGTCTTTATTTTTTGTCAATTCAATTAGTGTTAATATCGAAGCTAATGTTGAGTTTATTTTGTGTTTGTATGTGAGCTGGATGAACATATTTCTATTGGATTTGGGCTGCATTTCTATTGAATTTGGGTTGTTGAACTTGGAAAGTGAAGACCTGTAGCTGGATGAAATTGTTGATCCGAAGACCCGCTTGTGTTTCTCAGTTTTTGTATGTTCAGCCGCTATCGTATTCGTTCTCTCTCGTCTTCTACACTTCACAGATGGTGTCTAGAGTTTCACTTTCGAAGTTCATCTGTTCTTGATGAACTGGCCGGACAGTTTCTTGTTAGAGTCTAGATTTTGCAGTAGTGTTTGTGTTCAGATTGTTGTATATCTGATTATGTTTGTATCGTTTGTTCTGATTCATTCATTGGTGATTTTGTATTTCGGGCAAATTGTGTGTACATATTTGAGTCGAATTCTTAAATTTTGATATGTTTGGTGGTTTAAATCTCATACGAAAGAGAAGGAACTGATTTTGGGTTAAACACGACGTACATACCCACACAAAAAAGTGTTAATATAATACCTATTAAATCTAATCATAAATCTACGTCAATATTTACGATTAGACTAGCACCTGAAGACTACCGCATGCATTTAGTATACCGCCTACCGCTGGAATCTGGATTACTAGTCTTTTTGATATGTATGGAACATGAAAGTAATTTGAATATTCTAGACCACTACTTCTTATTTGTCATGATGTCATCCACCTCGTTGGTTTCACGTAACAAATTTTAATGATTTATCATAATAAGTATTGTTATTGAATAGTAATGATCAGTTGTGTTAATTAATATCAAAAGCATCATTACAATGAAAGTAAAGTTAAGGAATATATATATATATATATATATATATATATATATATATATATATATATATTTCATGGATAGGGTGAATATAAGATTTTAACATTAGATATATAAATAATGATTCTGAAACAATAATAGAAAGAAACAAAAAAACGTGTGGATAAATAAGATGTGATGGAGAGAAGAAAACAAAGGACATGTTTTATTTATTCGAAGAAATAAAAGGGTAGTTGTTAAGTTAATCATGTGGTTTCGTTTCTTTTGGATATGCTCGTCGGTCACTTTATACTATTGCATTCCAGCCTGTCTCAAGGCTGCTTCAGCACAAATCAAAATTTTTTTTTCCATGTCACTACGCACTCATCTTTCTCTCTTGTCAATTAGGCAATTAGCTATATATTTTGTCTTTGGTCAACTTTTTTTTATTGAACTTATAAAATATTATATTTGTTAGTTAAACATAATTTTAAAAATAACTATTTTATATTAGAATCCTTATCTCTTCAACGGATTTATCTCCACTGTATATAAATGCATTACCCTATCTCTAGTTGAGATTTCACCTCATGTATTTTTTGTTACTTTTTATAAAATAGTGAGATGATTGAATAGGATCATGGTGACTCTATATAAGATCGATCGTGACGACCGTAGTATAATTAGTGAGGTTGCTTTTTATCTTTCAAGGATGGATTAGGTGTGTGACGACCTTATATACGTTTATTTCAATAACCTTTTGACACCATCTAAATTAGACGGTCCCTTATCTTTTATCACATATTCACACAAATTTGAGAATGGAAGAACGTCTCAATGAAACACATTATTCAAATCTTCATTTCTATTCAAGTATTTCAATAGCTAATTAAGATGACGTCTTTCTGAGCTTCACATTAGCATGTGTTGGTTTGACTAGTCGACTGATGTCAATTTGTCAAAATCCGATATCTTACAGCGCCAATTATGATTGGGTGACACTTCTATCTCGAGACGCTTTTTAACTTCTATTGTAATTTTAGTTTTACTTTCGTTTATAATATTTTTGGATACGTAATGTGTTGTAATGTTTGTGTAACTTTATTTATAATTTTGTTTAAAATGATATTTTTTGTAATGTTTAAATTGTGACGTCCACTCCTTGACTTGGCATCAAGAGGGGCCACGTATCGGATTTACTCATGAACACAAGGTATCAATAGAGATATTAAGCGGAGGAAAATTTTAAAATTTTTATTTATATAAGCCTAGTACTACAGTAAGAGAGATAATGTACATAACTACAACTAATTATAATAACGAAATTTATAACTAAGCCAGGTTGCCAGGAATCCTTCCTTAATAGCTTTCCCGATTATCCCGTCCTCACGAAATTCGTGCCTTCGCTTCTAATTGTCTCTGCAAAACTTAGCATACATATTTTTAAAAAGTCAGCTTACGCTGGTGAGTCCTACCGTTTAGTTCAAAAACCATTTTAAGTGTTTACCTGTTTTTCATACAACACATATATATTTCACATATAAAAATCCTGACTCATAATCACTATGACAATACAACCCACAATCTTAACCGTGACCTTAGGCTTAACTTCTAGGTCACTATATTTATCTGACGACCGTAACCGTGACCCTAGGCTTTAACTTCTATGTCACTATATTTATCCGACTCTTCTATTATGAGAAGACCTGCCACTGGATTCTCTAGGGCACCCCCATTGGAGAAGCAGCGTCGTCCGTACATGGTACTCTAGGGCACCCCCATTGGAGCAGCAGCGACTCCTCATTCTTATCAGTAACCCTATGCTTATCATCCGGGTTACCGACTCTTCCTATGAGAAAACCTGACACTACATTCTCTAGGGAACCCCTATTGGAGAAGCAGCGCCGTCCATATACGGTACTCTAGGGCACCCCCATTGGAGCAACAGCGATTCCTCAACTCTAACCACCAACTTTATACTTAACTCTATTAGGTCATTTTCTCGTCTTAATGACTTAATATCTAATCATGTATACCACCTAACCTTAGTTAAATAACCAGATGCTTTAGGTTTGTTATTAAACAGTGATAAGACATTCATATACTGCAACAAATGAACATCCCCCAATTTACCTAGGTGTATGTATATAGGATGTACCAACGGCGTATCCTCCACACTTTCGATATACCGGGTAACTTATACTACTATGTATATATATAGGATGTACCGGCGGCGTATCCACCACATATTAATATAAGCAAATGCTTCACATGTTCTCATATAATCATACATATTCACTAAACATTTAGTAACAACTCCCTTGTCACTTGGCAACTTAATTTCAAGCAAGTATAGACACATCACATTATAATCAATATAATTGCATAACACGTATAAGCAATTTAACAACAACTTCATCATATAACACGTATATATCAAGTCGCAATTATCTTGAATATATTTTCACAAGTATTGTATGTATACCAGCCCGAAATCATTTAAAACATTTAAAACATTTAAAGTGGGCTTGTAGAAACTCACATGATATCTTTAATCAGTTATTCAGATAGAATCTCCGTTATGGTCCATAATTAACCTAATCGCGTATCGGATTGCATTAATGCAGGGTTATTATAAATAATACCTATGTTTATTTATATCTTATTATCCTAATAATACTTTATTAGGATTTCTCTCTTTTAATGTCAAAATGACAAAAATGCCCTTATAGGCATAATAACTTTTTTATTGATAATATGAAGACGCACATTCCTATAAGTAAACGCTCACCCCGGGATCGCCCAGTGAGGTATGCCAATTCTCATTTGGGATTTATGTGATACCCCCGCTTTGCCAGAAACCCCAGTGTACAGGCGTCTACCCTTCCGGTCCGTACGAACTTCTAAATATTCGATTTAACTCGGTATCTTTAATACTTAACTATTTATCAAATTTAAACTCATATATACTTAATATATGTATAAACATGTTATAAGACCAAATATCAAGTCCCCATACCCTCCGGATTATTTTATATTGATTATTCATATTTAGAAACCCTAATTTTATGAATTTCTCGTTTTATAATCAAAACTCATTTTCTTTTCAAACCAACTTAGGATATTATCATTTATAACATTTAATAATATCTTTTAAAATATCAAAGCTTAATTCAACATCGTTTACTCAATTTGGGCAGAACAACGTTATGAAAACCCTAATTTTGACTCGTTAACAAAACATTTACCAAAAATTTTCCAATTGTGAAATAAACTTAGGGCTTACTTAAAATACATCATTTTTTGATTACCTACAAAAATTCAGACCCTAATTCCCACCCGATCATCCGATTTTAGCAAAACAAGCTCGGGAACCCTAATTTTAGATCATTTCTAGAAACCATACTTAGAAATCGAATTAGCCAAAACTGAAAGAGGTTATTTTAAAGAATACCTATAGGAGCTTGACTGCAGAAATCCAGCCCTTCAATCCTCTTGTGCAGCTCGCAATCGATTGATGAAGTTTCTGGTTCGTTTTAGGGTTTTTGGGTGATGTTTGAGTAAATTTACGAATTTTAAAGCCGAATCTGAGGTTCTATTTATACTAAGAGGTGCGTCTTAGGTTTCTAACACGTCCTAGGGTGACTCACGATCGAAATATGACGCGTAGGTGGTCAATTCGCGCACTCCAAGTCGGAATACATGGTCAAAATCGGACCTGGTGTGTTTCTGCTGTAACTGGTTCCCTCGCGTATCGCGCAGGGTGTATAGGAGTTGCTCGCGATACGCGAGCTTGTGGTGTTCCGGCCAGAATTTGGTTTTTGGCTATTTCAACCCTTCTACTTAGGTTTAATGCATTCTAGCCCCCTATACTTCTATCATTTTATCATTTTATCATTTTATGTACCAAAACATTATGGGACATATTTCTAACAATTTATAAGGTTTCTAAGGCTCGGGATTCGTACGATAATATATATATATATATATATATATATACATTTATATATTTTATTTATTATTTGCTAAATTATGTTCTAGCCCCTTAAACTTTACAATACTTGTCATTTTATGTTATGAATCATATTAGGATATATTTTCACTAAATTCTAAGCTTCAAAATACTTACAATGAATATAAACATGAATATTATTTGTATATGTTTATATCTTTACAATAATTACGTTTTTGGCCCTTTTACTTTTTCGTTAGCTACTAGCATACGTATTTACACACATTCATACATGTATCATTATGTTATTCATATAAACATATACCTTTTATATTTTACTTTCTTTACCGTTTAACACATCCGTTTATGCATATTTCATCACATTGGCTATCAAACGAATAATTTTAACAGAGGCAACCTATCCAATGTATAGTCTTACCATGTTATCAAGCTCACGTATTTATAATATAAACACGTATTTACTATATATATTATGTATCTACGAATTTTGGGAATGTTACAACTTTAAATGTTTTTTTTTATATTAATAGGAAAAATGCTTAAAATAAACTTGATTTTAATGAAAATATAGTATAATTATAGTACCAAAAAAAGAAAAAAAAATGATCAGTGTATTACTTAAAGATCTCTCATTACATAAAACGAATATTCAATACAATAACATACTAATTATCTTTTATCTTTAGGCGTGTCAATTTCTACCTTAAACTTAGTTTCCTGCATAGCGAAATCCATTGCAACACTAGCTATGTCCTCTCCAGATAAATATAATGTTTCATCCATAATCAACCGCCCTGAAAGATACAAACCCACACATCGTAATCTCCTAGTTCTCCGGCCTCTTAATTTGTTAAGGAGCTTGGCAAGGTGGTCTGTATGTATCTGCGATTTCATTCCGGTTAAAGAATAACCATTATGGAAAATAATTCAAAATTTATTTACCTTTAACTTTAGGATTTTGGTCAAATTCAAACCACAAATTTTCTTTGGTCCAAAACGAGATATTGATCGGGCATCAACTCTGTCAAATTCTGGTTGGGGGTTCTCTGGCAGTACTTGATAATAATAAAGGTATGAATCAATTTCCCATCTGATACATTGTTGTTCCCACATCAGAATCCTCCTATTATTTGACGATTTTATTACTTCTTGAACTAACTAAACATTTTTCCAATAAACCCTAAGTTTAACTCCAACCTATAAAGAATTGTTTTTAAAAAATATTAATTTAACAATCTACATATATCTTTATCGTACACGTAATGATCCATCACATCCATTTGTCATCGTATCCACACGTAGATGAACACGTGCAAGATCTTATAAAAGCTTCGAATGGACCTAACTCGTGAGTATTCTTGGTCCTTCCTATAATTTTTAAGCTGTAGTACTCATTGTATCAGTAATGAATTGGAGTGTGGACCACGACCTAGGCCTAGAGACCGGGTGGTAAGTATTGTATTGTTGCAGGTTGAAGTTGGTTGTCCAACCTGAAGAGTCCCAGGTTGTAGCGCTAACTGGCATATAAGTTTTGGTGTATATGTTAAACACCTTAAGCGGAAATAGACACGTGAACTAAACCCAAAGGGATCTGGCGTGCCGTAGACGTTTGGTTGTATCTTTTAGTATTTTATCATGCATACGGGATTAAAGTATTGTTAACTATTATTGTCTGGTAATGTTAGACTGTGACTCACCAGAATTATTGTTGGCGTGTTTTAGACGTGTATTTCAAGTAATGGAAAGACAAAGAGTTATAATTGTGTATGTAGGTGTTTGCATTCCATCATTTATGATTTTTGTGGATCACCGGATAGTGTATGAAAATATTGTCCAAAATATATACTTTTGTTTAAATTGTTTATCAGATTAATAGTGTAATATAAGTTGATTTAAATTTGTAGTGCTTTATTTATCCCATAAAGTCTTCCGATGACCATTACACATTTTTTATTTAGGATAATGATACAATCTGACATCAAGCCCACGGTTGAGAAACCAACTAACTTGAATTTGTATTGACCAATATCTTAATAGGGTCGGGTTGCGACTTGCGAGTGAACTTTTTTAGAAACCTGACTAACTGATCCTAATAATCTGAAACTCAACAGGGTTGATACGATTAACAACCCTAGTCATCGGTAGCAACTCGCTTGTAGTGAAGCATGTCAGTAGTAACTCGTCTTTGAAGCAGCTAAGCACATCAGCGACCTGACGATAGCAACTTGCACAACCTTAGAAATACAAAAAGATAACTCTAAACAATTTAGGTATGCGGGATGCAAAATACGTTATCAAAGTGTCACGTTACGTCTATCACCAACGACACGCCCACGTATCCAGTTGAGTATAACTAAGAGTCTTTCTTCTTATAAATCTCTCTAAAATTCCATTCATTTTTCATTTATTCGGTTTCTAAATGCCATGTTGCACACCCATAAAAGATTTACTTTTTTTTTTCAATATAAGCTCTAGAAAAATGTCAAATAACTTTCATAGACGATCATGTGTCATGCATAGGACTTCAGATAAAAAGACATTACATTACCGGCTATACACATACATCAAATTAATTAAAATGGTAGTGTGGTCCTCATTTAAAGAAAACAACCCCTATGTATCTAGCTAGATATAATCTTGATATGCCAAGTATTTTGGTAACTAAACATATCTAATATTATAACTTAATTTAGAAATGAAAATTTAACATAGATATATATATTCGATAGGAACTACTTTATTATATGAAATTCAAAATCACACAATTCACTACTTTATTATATGAAATTCAAAACCACACAATTCACTACTTCATTTATAAAAATCATAGTAATAGAGATACATATAGTAATAGAGATACATGTCATACCGAGACAAAATTTGTAACTTGCTATCCTCTTACCTAACAGGCAAAGATTTTCCTGCGTGGAAAGGATGATTCGTTCGGATCGACATGAGAGTCCAACTACATTGCATTGCCAGAATCCATGTTGTACATTTGAAAGAGGTTGACCTCCTTGCTTCTCTCACGGTACAATCCTCTTCCCGCCGAGCCCCCTTTCTCCTCGGTCCATAGAGACAAAATGTAGGACTGCCGCCAACAGTTCATCACTAAAGAAAGGACACACTAAGCCTAGCACTTACTCCTGGTAGTTATATTGAAGTTAATAATTGGTTGAAGATCACTAGACGTTTCGAATAGAAGATCAGACATTTTCTTTATTTTAGTTACTATTTCGATTTAGATTGTTTTATTAGATTATTTTAGATATTTTTTGATTTGTTATAATTAATTGTTTGTTAGACCCATCAGTCAAATCAAATAGATCATTCCTTTGGGAAGAACCAATCAAAGAATTTCTTTATATCCTTTCTAAACGTTATATTTCGTATGGTATTTTGTAGGACTAAATTAAGAACAAGAGATCTTTCTCGATCAATCTCCTTGCCCCGCATTCTTCGAGAATCAGAAAGATCTTTTTCAAGTTTGGATTTGTTCATTTGGAATATGAATTCTTCTACTTCATGTTTATTTACTTATTTTATTGATTTTGATTTATTTAATATGAATATTTTTCCCCTCTTTTTTTATATTATTCCTTAAGTCCAAATAATTAAGTTCGCTCAACATATACATCGTGATTTATTGCATCTTTAACTTTTTTTCTAATTAAGACGGACAATTAGACCTGTAGTTGATGCTGACGAATTGAAGTTCATTTAACCCATACATCAACTCTACCGTAATATATAGTTTTGACTTTCTACCAATGATCACTAGCCATGTATGTATATATGAGTATGAGTTCAATCAGACTTTGTTAGAACCGGTTACTTGTGATTCTCTTTTTTTTACCCTTATCTTTTGAACTCACCCATGTATGTATATCTTATATGAGTATGTGTTATCACATGATTATAGCCGCAATGTTTTTTCTTGACACAACTATAGAGGTGTAATATTTTTTTTTAGAACGGCCAACAAAATTATATTAACGGTGTAATATGATCATAAATTTTTATGGTTGTAAAACCCCAATCATGTGTGCTCAATCATTCATAGAATGTGTATGTCTATGTTTTGAGATAATGACTTTCATATAGAAGTTTGTTGCTACCACATACAGGTAATTTGCAACATGCAGTTGCTTTAAAAAACTAAATGTTGGATAATTAGCCGTTGAAGATCGTGGCACATTATAGCAATAAATAGTTTAAGGACATCAAGCCATGATCCAGATCGTACATATAGACAACCAAATCCCAAGTAAGGATTAAAGTTCCAACATTTTTAACAGAGCAGCTTAATAAAGTTACCAACTTTTTTCTTGAAACACGTTAAAGTTGCATCAGAGGCAAAGCCATTACAAGACCAACAAATGAAACTAGCAGCAGCACCATCCACATTGGAAATGACTGTTTCTTGGCTTCTTTTACATCTTCTTTCGGTGTTTCTACCTCATCCTTTTTGCCCAACAAATCTTGCGACTTCTCTTCCTGCTTTGCAACAACTGGCTGCTCCTCTATGGCGGGCTGCTCAGATAGTCGTTGCTCTTCATATTTCTCCACATACTCTGGAAACAATTTCCTGAATGTTGGGCTGTACACAAGTAATAAGAAAGCACAAGGAGTTACATTGGTTGCAAGTTTGTTACTTTAAGTGGCAACTTATTTGTCATTTGGATGCATATTCCACAGGGCATCTGATCAGACATTTATTATTAATTATTTTAAATGTCAACTAAAAAGGGATTCAGTTTTTCAAACTTGTAAATAAACTTATTGTTCACAACTCTTTTCTCATATAAGCATTTTTATGTCTTCTGATGTAGCAGCAGACAATGGCATCAACCAGGGCCACATCAGCAGCTATTTACAGATTAAAAGCAAATAATGGTGCTAGGTTTCTATATAAGTAATAAAACCGAAGTTGGTTTTTTAGTTACATATAACTTAAAGATGGTTGCAAAAACTAGGATAAAAGTAAAATTCATTCAAGTTTTCTATATAAGATGATGAGCTCACTTTTTACAATTGAAAGCCAGAGATGCCTTTGCAAGGCGTTGCTTCTCTGCAACTGTAGTGTTTACACTACCAGTGGTAGGGCTGTTATCCATCTGCATCGATAATATTAATTAATTTATAATGGCACTGTAGCAGAAGAATGTGACTGCATATCATTGCACAACATTTTAGCAGTAGTATGTAAAATGTGCAACTGAAAGTGCTTGGTGTAGTGTCACAAAAAGTGAGGGATTAAAAGAAACTTGGCATAGATAAAGTGAAATTCTTAAGTCAAAAGCTCCCTTTATAATTGCTGATGAACCACATGAAACTCACCATGAAAGAGAGGAGGCCAGTAAGAATACTGCATGAGAACCGAACAAAGAAGAAATAAAGTAAAAACAACGGAAAAGATATAAAAAAAATTATGTACAAAGTAAGCATAAGCATAGAATACACAGCTGATTCCGGCATTTAAATTAACACTACCTTGAGACTGACCACATCGGGTTCCAGCTTTCTGGATGGTCTGGAGAAGAAAAAAATAATATTATAAATCCTTTTTAAATGTAACTTTAATCTTTCATATTTAACTCAGTGACTTACAGTCACTCATTGACAGGCATATTTTCTTTTGTGTCATAAATCGCCCATTCGGAGTAGTCATGCTACAAAATAATGAATAAAAATTCGTTAGAAAAATCACAAACCACATATATCCAACACTAATCATGAAATCTGATGTCAAGTCCTGTAAATACCTGATTCCTGGAGGTTTAAATGGATACTCTGAAGGAAACTTAATCTTTCCATAGTAATATCCACCTAATATATTAAATGAGCAAAATTTGACAGGAAACCGTAAGTTTAAGCATATGCAATGAGTTTTTTTTCTTTTTCTTTTCAGGGGGTGGTGTGGCGATACCAACCTGCAAAAGGCGTTCCTTGGCTTCCCTCCAATACATAATCTGAAATAACAATACATTAAGCTATATCAGTTACGTGTAAAAAGATGACGTTGTTGGTGTGAACGCCTTAGGGCCGGTTATTTAATTTAGGGTCGGTCTTAGTTCCTAATGTTGCCTCAATCTTGTTATTATAAATAGTTAGTCATGTAATCATAATCTTGTGCATTATGAGCTAATAAAAGAGAAACCTAGTTGCAGCCCGTATGGATGTAGCCCGTGTAGGTCACATCGACCGAACCACGTTAAATTCTTGTGTAGTTCATCTTATTTTCCGCTCCTTCGGCATGATCCGCTTGGCCACCAGGGCCGAACACATGTTTTTGATTATCTTAGTTCTTTAAAAGTAATTTGTTGTAATAAATTTTCGTCTTCATTTGTTTGAAGTTCTTATTAGCTTTCTAAGCCCAAACGATTACCTTTTAATGATTCCACTTCGTTTACTATATTACCTTTTGATATTGTTCATTGTGATTTATGGACTTCACCCATTGTTAGTCATAGTGGATAAAAATACTATATGATCTTAATTGATGATTTCACTCATTATACATGGATTTTTCCACTTAAATATAAATCCGAAACTGTCTCAAAATTTAAAAAATTCGACGCCTTTATTAAAACTCAGTTTAGCCGCACAATCAAGTATTTCCAATATGATATGGGTGATGAATTTGATAACAACCAATTTAAATCATTTACCACGTCTAATGGTTACTTCACAACAGAACGGCAAAGCCGAACGCATGATTCATCACTTAAACAAATTAATACTATGTCTTCTCACTCGTGCTTCTATACCCCATCCTTCTAGATCGAAGTTCTCCATGTTGTTGTTTACCTTCACAACATTCTCCCAACTAAAGTCCTTCATAACACCACCCCCACTTCCGCCCTCTTCCTCTGCCATCCCACATACGATCACCTTCGTGAGTTTGGTTGCGCGTGTTATCCTAACCAATCTGCCACTCGTCCTCATAAGCTCTCCCTTCGCTCCACTCGTTGTGTATTCTCTATCCCACTAATTATCGCGGGTATCGTTGCCTTGACCTCACCATCGGCAATGTCATTCTCTCTCATCACGTCACCTTTGACAAGACCTTTCCCTTTCATGATCCACCCACCTCCACCTCCCATCACTATTCTTTTCCGGACTCTAACATCACACTTCTCTTCAATCTTCCTCCCATCATCGACTCACCTACACCAACCACACCTTTCTTCCCCAACCTGGGTACCCCCACTAGTGCCTATCGCTCCCGTATTCCGCCACCCGCCCCAGTACTGTCATTTACCATCGCCGCCACAAATAACCACATCTCCACCCCCTCAATCACTTATGTCCCCCACCACTCCGCCCATACCTCCCTGCCTCCCCCCGTACCTCATACTCTGTCGCATTTAATGACCCTCATTGGAGTCAGGCTATGGCTGACGAATATCATGCTTTGATGAATAATAACACTTGGGAATTGGTACCACGTCCCCCGGGCTCTCATATCATTAATTGCATTTGGCTATTTAAACATAAATATCATGCAGATTGAACTCTACAACGCTACAAGGCTAGGCTTATGGTCAATGGGTTTGAATCGATTGTGATGAAACTTTTAGCGTCATTGTCAAACCTACCACGATCCGTACTATTTTGACTCTTTTTGTCTCCCAATCGTGGCAGATTCACCCATTGGACGTTAAAAATGTGTTCCTTCACGGTGATCTAAATGAGACGGGTTACATGTCTCAACCTCTTGGATTTGTTGATCATACCAATCCTTCCTTTGTGTGTAGATAAGGAAATCTCTTTACGGTCTAAAGCAGGCATCAAGGGCTTGGTTTCAATGCTTTGCCACCTATCTTACCTCCTGCAATTTCAAGAGCTCTGTTTCAGATCCATCCTTGTTACCACTATGGCAACAGCATGGCTTATTATTATATGTCAATGACATCGTTTTAACAGCTTCAGACAACCGGTTTCTCCATGATATTATTACATCCTTGTCCACAGAATTCACCATGACTAATTTGGCAAAACTACATCACTTTCTTGGTCTTGAGATTCGCCACATGTCCTCGGGTCTTTTCTTAACCCAGGAGTTATACACAAAGGAGATTTTTGAACGTGCAAATATGGAAAAAGGGAAACCTAGCAATACTCCTTGTGACACTGATTCCAAACTAAGTGCCACAGACGACACACTTCTACCTGACGAGACAACTTACAGAAGTTTAGCTAGTGCTTCTTCGGTAACTACCTTTCACCCATCCTGACATTGTATATGTTGTTCAACAAGTGTGTTTGTTTACGCATGCTCCTCATGATAATATAATTACCTTAAGAGGATCTTGCGTTATTTGAGGGGTACTTTTTCTCATAGTTTTCCCATCAGTCCCTCTAAATCTTTAATATTGACTGGT
Organism: Deinandra increscens subsp. villosa; assembly: GCA_039602395.1. Classification (NCBI taxonomy): domain Eukaryota; kingdom Viridiplantae; phylum Streptophyta; class Magnoliopsida; order Asterales; family Asteraceae; genus Deinandra; species Deinandra increscens. Next base: position 173,849 of record JBCNJP010000015.1, on the reverse strand, counting down.
TACTCGGATGTCAACAGGGGGATGGCCGGACTCTCGAGGATCTACATCCGGCTACTGTATTTTCCTTGGTTATGTTTTGGTTTCTTGGTCCTTTAAACGACAGCACATCGTTTCCCATTCAAGTGTTGAAGCAAAATATCAGGGCATTGCTAATACCACTCCTTAGACTACTTGGATTCAAAATCTACTAGTTGAGCTACACAAGGTTGCTGAAGTCGGAAGTCGGAGTTGAGGTGGATGGCATCCTTGGAGAGACTCCTTGGATTCCTTGGGAGGAGTCAGCGGACTTTTTTTATATAAAAATATAAAATTATATAATTAAATATAAATGTTGTTCAAATGACAAATGAAGCATTTCTGCTTATAGAATTCTCTAGTAAATTGCGAGTTCTGCATTTTATTTTGCCACAACACACAAGTTCAACCACAAGTACAACCGCCAAGAATATATAAGTCTTTCCATTCCGACAAATCGCTTCGACGAATTGCTTCGGCTACTTGGCAACGAATAGGGTTAAAAACCCAGAATTTAAAGACGTTGATTTGGTCAACAACTTTTAGCCCGATTTTCAGAACTCACAACGAAGGACAACCGTCTTTCAATTCCCCGGCGATTCCTCGGCCGACTCCAACGACTCTTGTAACACTGGAGCTACATCTTCCCATATGTGACGTTAGTATTGTTTTATATGCATGTGGAAATTTATATACATTTTTAACGTGAGAAAGTCCGCATTGGAGCTATTCGGGTCCTACACATTCCAGTCGACTTTCAGTATGCAGACATTTTCACTAAAGACCTCCCTCGGTTCTATTTCAATGGTTCAAGTCCAATTTGCGCATTCGTCCATCCGAAGTTCAAATTGCGGCGGTGTATTAGTCGATATATATTTACATAATATATATTGATATATTGTATTTGCATTGATATAGGATCCCTTATTTATCTACATGTTTTTTAGGGTTTTGTATTATATACATCCCTTATACATCAATAATAGAATTCAAGCATTTATTCATACACTTTCAGTATTGACGTAGGAGAAAAGGAAGGAAATGGAACCAAAGGGTGTGATAGTGGCAACATAAGTGGAAAAAAAAAGGGAGCTCAGTGGCAAGTCATGTGAACTATTGCTCGTTTGGAAGATCTTTCGGTTAGGATTTGAGTTAATTAATCGTGTGTAAGGCCATAGACCCCTTTACCATTTGCTTTCCATGAAAGCTCTAGTGTTGTTATAATTGTTTGCCCGGTCTAGAACCATGGATGTTATTCCTTGTTCGATGGTGATCAGTGTTGCTATGACATTTGACGGGTTCAGGGTCTTATGCTGAGTGAAGACTTCTCTTTAGGGAAGTATGATTAGGGATTCATCTCATGAGAGTTGGTTGGTAATTGGTTAGGATAACAAGGAAAGTGGGAGCTGAGCATAAATGACTTGGTATGGCTACAAGAATGTGTGGACATCCTTTAGATTCAGTGTCCAAAGATATTTGAATTTTGATTTTAATAATGTGTTTGGGTTGATGCATTGGGACTCAATAGAAACTCAATAGAAGGTAGAGAAGACTCTTTAGTTCTAGATTTTGGTTTAGTTCATTTCATGTTACCCGCTCTAGTGAAGCATGGAAGGGTCTGATGATTGAAGACTTTGAGAAGGCACTGGTGTGTGTATCGCGATAAGAAGTGAACCAACTTCTGAGTAGTGACAAAGTCTGGTCCACCAAGTCTTGTGGGTAGAAGAGGGTGCGTTTTGCAGAGGAGCGACCTAGATCCACTGAAAAGACTAAGAGTTAATGTGTTCGGAGGTTTAAACCGGTTTAGAGACTTGGTAAAAGTGAGAGCACAAGGCGTGTTTCGGGTAGAGTTCCAAGATGTTGTTGGGTTTTGAAGACCATGATTTTGACCGTACAAATCTCTTTATGGGAATCTCTATCTGTTATGAAGATTGTATTTGTACTTTAGAAGTCTCTGGATCCAGTAGTGCAAACCAGTGAGAGCTAGTTGAGATTAAGGATGAGTCATTGATAGGTTTTGCCATGGCGGGATCTGTGATAACCAGTGATGGGGGGAGCTTCAACTGGCCCTTTAGGTACTTTATGAGTCTTAGCTTGTTCATGGGAACTATAGGCTTCGAGGACTTTTGTTATTTAAAATCTTCGCTATTTCTCTGGAACTAGAGGCTTGAAGGATTTATGTTATTGAAGACTGCTAGATTTACTAGATGAATGGTATTGTATATGCTTGGATGGCAGGCTAGAGTTCATCGCAAGGCCTTCCAGTGAGAGGTTGTTAGGTGTGAGGGCCTTTGGAGTCGGTTATTTTATTTAAGGCATGTCTTAGTTCCAAATGTTGCCCTAATCTTGTTACTATAAATACTTAGTTACGTAATCGTAATCTTGTGCACTATAAGCTAATAAAGAGAAACTACTTGCAGCTCATGGACGTAGGTCACATCTAAGAACCATGTTAAGTTCTTGTGTCGTTCGTCTTATTTGTTGCTAACGTGTGTGTTTTGTCGCTTACAGTAGTCTTAATAGATGTGCTACAAAAACAAATAACGAAAGAAATTAAGACCAACTTACGCCACTCAAGAATGTCATTCGGGGAAGGCCGAGCAACAACATGTGAAACAGGTTCCTGTAGTTGAATATGGGAAGAAGAAAAATAAATGGCACGTTACAAAGTGAACACAATATCATTTATAATAGCAAAAGTACCAACTATTAAGCATTAAGCACTATGTAGAAGACGAAGGTTGCAATGCTTATGTTACATGTACATATAATTGATAGAAAATATATGATGGAAAAAAAGGAAGCATACTTTACAAAGTGCTCTATATTCCTTTTGGAGACGTTTTACACATGCTTTCTCAGCCATCTCAAAGATACAAATGACGAGCGAAAAAAGTTGTGGTTTGTTCTTTACTTTAGCATTCACCTCAAGAGTATTTTTATTTGCCTGCAAACCAATTAAGATACTTGAAATTATACAATCACAAAATTCAAACATACAAATAAGCCAAAGATCCATGATATGTCGGTATGTTAAATTAAAGGTGTCGTCCAAAACATTTTTTGGTATTTCTTTTATCACGTTCAAAGTAACACATTCGACGGTTCCAAAAGTAAGAGCTCATAAAATTAAAAGTCATATATACAAAACTAAAATTACTCCATTGAAACTTAGAGCAGTAGTGTCTTAATTTCATTAGAACAACCAAAGCATGTATAATAACTTTCCAAAAGAAGACAAGTTCCTTGGTCCACATATTTTGTAAGTGGTCATTTTACAGGCAGAATTAGAAAAGGCTTTATAGATCTCTAGGGTGATTACACATGAAAGAAAGTGGCTTAGTTATAGAAAGAAGTAGGATAATATAAAAGATTTGAAGAAGTTATGAAAACCTCAACTATATCAGTTCGAAATATCTATTTATATCGGTGAAGTTATCTGAATAAGTGGCTCAGTGAGTGTATCTGCCCTGCAACCATCAATAAATCAATCAATCCCCAATATATTTATTATAAGAGGAGGAGGAGGAGGAGGTTAAACCTAATAGATTTGCATAATTTCAAAGTAAGAATTCTTTTTTGAAATTGAATGATAAAGTAAGAGATGTGAGGTCCGGAAGGAAACCCTAAAAAGGTATATATGAATGAATGAATTGCAAAAGAAAAGTTTGGGTACCTAGAGAAGAGAAGAGAAATAGGATCGAAACAGAGAAAGGGGAAGGGAGCGGATCGGTGGATGGAAAACGAGTATGATCAGAAACCCTAAGGTGAAGATAGATAGATAGATAGATAGATCTAGTGGTGTAACTTGAAAATTACTACCTACCTACCTGGAAATTCAAAAGTCGGGCATTCCGATTTCCTTCCGATGCGACGGACGGCCGGCCGGACGGCTGATTGTGGTGTGATGATGGTGTGGGTTCTACTCCTCTCCTGTATCGACAGACGGACAGGGATATGTGAATGGTGCTTCCTTCCAGGCATTTCGTTTGATGAGATGAGATGTGTAGCGTAAAGACCATACTGCCCCTCTCTCTATCTTCTAACTTAAACCTTAAGCCGCCTCTAATATTCTTCAAGTAAGTTTTTGCAAAAACACTAGTAACTTTTTATGCAAAAACAAAAAAAATTAAAATACAAGTTTGTAATTCATATCAATTTTGACACGTTGAAGAGTTATGGTGTTAGTGCTCCGGGTGTACATACAAAATAGATGATAATTATGAGTCGGTTTCAATACCACTATTACATTTAAGTTTTAAATTTATAAAACACGATAACGAACAAAAACTATACATCACGTACACGGGCAAGTGCATCAATCGTGACGTAGTATAGTGACGGTAAGGTACCGAGGTCATCCAAGAGTTTAATGTATGGAAATGAGGGCTTCCGATACTTCATCTCAAAAAACGTCTACCAAATCTTATGTAGAGTTTAGGGCATAAATAATTTAAGAAAAGAAAAATAAAATAAAGATAAAAATAGGTTTTAAGCTTAGACAATCAAATAAAATATCACTTGGGGGGACTCACCAGTTGCGGGGTTAATAACTTGTTTATTTATAATCTTTCCTTAAGATTGTTACTAGCAGGTGAGGAGGACCGTCTCTCAACCTCAAATCTCATCTCACGTCTCTCTCGTTATCTACCCGTAAAGGTGACTACCGGGATAACCGTTCTGTTAGTAACAATTGAAGTGTGTGTGAATGTCCTTTAGTTGTAAGATCTTATGGTCAAAGTACCGTTACACTCGGATACGTTGTCATGAACCAGCAGCGGAACAACTGATGAGAGTATATTTTGTAACGTTGTTTATATATTTAGTTCTATGTTTTTATTAGTTACATTATATTAATTCTTATCATATTTCCTATATTTTGTGTTTCATGTCATTAGAGCTAAAAAGTTATAAATGTGGTGGTTAAGTGGGTTTTGAATAATTAGTGTGTTGAGTGATATAAGCTTAAATGATGTGATTAAGTTAAGTCCGAATCATAAAACACTAAATGCCATAACCGCTTTTTATAAGTGATAGTTTATATTTAACTTAACTAAAATATTAAGGTAGATAAATCAAGCAAAGGTATATGTTTTTTTTATTATTTGTCATGTGATACAGGTATAGTTTTTGATGGTGGTGTTTAGAGGTGAATGTAAAAGAAAAGAAAGAATAAAGAATTAAAAGAGGTCACGTGAGATGGAGAAGGGCTTTAATTAAATGATTTACTTATGGTGTGAACACAAGAAATCAAGAATGCAGGTTATGGATTTAAAAGGGACCCACATCGATTTAAAAGAAAACAAATGAAAGATGTGTGAGCTGGATGCATTCGAATTAATAATTAAGTGAACTTGGGCCATAGGTTTACATGGAGTATTAAGTGGGCTCATGTGAGGGATCTTGGGCTGCACAACACGAGGCATGAGATTGAGACGGTGACAACAATAAAAAGGGAGGAATCATTCGGCCGTAAAGGGGGGTTCGGAACCAGCCCTTAGGGGTTTTTTTTTCGAGAGAAAAAGGAGACGCAGAGAAAGAGTTTGACATTTTTTTAGGATCATTGAAGTAAGAGGCAAGATAAGAATTATTTTTTAAGATTGTTCGTGTGATCGCGATAGAGAGCATCAAAGATTTTGGTTTGCCTTTTTATTTGTTCATTGTTTAATTTTATTTAGTTGTTTATATATTTAAGTTGATTTTTGTGATGACCAATTTGGTGGTGACAACATTAGATTTACTCGTCATGATTGTTGGCTAATCACCACTAACCGCTTTTGGTGATTGGTTGGTAAAATCGTTCTATTCTTAATCAATTGCTTAACTAGTTGTTCCGGAATACTTGCTACCGTTGAACACCCGCATGCTAAATTGTTTAATCTAACTAGTAACCTAGGGTTTTAGTGGTCCACTGTTTATTGATCTAGCACTTTCTTGCGGCAGGACTAATCAGCCCATTAGGAACTTAGGTTATTAGGTCAAGGAAGCAATTGGGGGGCATGTCTATGTGTCACAGTTAAGTAATTAGGTTTTGCCTAGATCGGTAGCCAACCAGGATCCAAAAGTAGTTAGTTTGTCTCACATTTGATAGTTTAATCAATTTCCTTAGTTTTTAAGATTAGTTAATTTTTAGTTATTCAACTCACTTCATCCAAAACAGCCAAGAGGCAATTTAGTGTAATTTCTTAGATTAATCTAGGTTAGTGACAGTAATCTAGATTTAGGTAGTTAATTTAGTTAGGTAGTTAAAAATCTAAAGTCACTAGTAACCACTAACTCCCCTGGATTGACACCCTAGCTTACCACTACTACAGGTTTAAGTTTAGGGTATTTGAAACGGCCTGACAAACCGTTATCAAATTGGCGCCGTTGCCGGGGAGTACGTGCGCTTGTTAGTGATTTTAGTTTTTATTTTTAATTTCTTATTTTGTTCGTTTTTCTAAAAAAAAAAAAAAAAACTCATAACCAAAAACCAAAAATATTTTCTTTTTTTTTACTTTCTGCAATTTTAATTTTGCTGGTCTACTTTAATTTAAAAAAAAAATAAAAAGATTTTTCACTTTCTGCATTTTAGTTTCTTTTAGTTGTTTGAGTGCTTCGAACAGTGCTACTTGAAAGGTTTTGTTGTTTTTGAGCGTTGCAGGTAAATTCGAAGTTAATCATGGTGAAGGAGGAGAAATGCTATAATTGTGGGAGTTTTTATCACAGAATCAAGTTTTGCCCAACACTGCCAAGTGGAATTCGATTCGTGGAGGATTCAGATGACGAAGAGGAATACGAGGACCCGCACTCATATTATTCATATGATGAACCACGTTCATCATACAATCAGGGTTATTCTCAATCAGGGAAGTATAATTATTCAGCATATGATGTGTATTCTAATAAATATAAATCTAATGTCACATCTTTTGTAGGATATGATGATGGATATGGGAACAGTTATTCTCAATCAGCATATGAGGATCCCCAATATCAGTCACAACAGAATTACAATGAACCTCCTTGGGGTGTACCACAATTCCCTAAGAACCGAGGTGGGAATCAGATACGGTTTGAACGCGGGGTACCAAGAATTGTGACACCAGCCGAAGTTCAAAGGGAGGAAGAGTATTCACACAGAAGGGAAGTTGCTCAAAGGCAGCATCGAATGGGATATGTACATCCAAACTCAGTCTACTCGCGTTGTAGGGCACGTCCAGTGAAATCTCAAGGATATTATCAGTCAAGTTATCAGGAAGAGTGCAATAAATCTTATGAAGAATACGAGGACCACCAGGCATATAGTCAAGCGAACTATTCTGAATATTCAACGAAACAACCATGGGCGGGTCCAAATTTTTATCAGAATGAAGGTGTTTTGAAATACCTAAGCAGATCACATTTGTCCCAAATCGAGAAAGAATTGGCTAAACCTCATCAATCAAGGCAAGACCGCATAAAGTTGTTGGATTACAAGTATGATATTTTGGTGAATGAACAACAAATTATTCCGCGAGGATTATTGGGTTTTGAGAGGTCTCAAGAAAAGCAAGAGTGGATATCATCACAAATTAGGGATCAAGATGTTATGGTAGATAATGACACACCGGGTTTCTCAAATAATGAAGAATCGTGTTTCACACCGGTTGAGGTTAATGAGGAGTTAGAAGAAGTGGTTGAGAAAGAAATGTTGCTTTCAGAAGTTGTTGAGGAGATTGAATTAGAGGTTGAGAGTGATGTGGAGCAAGTTGATTGTGAGAGTGTAGCTGGAGAACTGACTGAAGATGAGCAGGAGGTAGAGGTTCCGAATCCTCCAGTACAAGTAGAGGAATGTTCAGAGCCGACGGAAGATGTGCATATTGAAGAATCCATGACTGAGAATCCACCAGGTAACACTAATCTCTCAATTTTAAATAATAATCAATTTGTTGAATGTGAGCAGGTACAATTGAGTTCGAGGAAAAGGAAGGTGGTTGAGGAAGATGTTGGGCAGGTAGTAATGAAAGCACTCCGCAGTGATGATTTAGAGATGCCACGTGTGCAAATGCCAAACTGGATGCGATATATCAACTATCGAGCATACGTGGGCAATTCGGCAGGTAAGTGTGCAATCCGTGATAAATTTTATTTTAATTTTCAGATTAATTTGTTTTGCATGTTAAGCTTAAAGAGAAAATCAAAGAGACGTGTGAACTACCGAGCCTTCATCGGTAATGTGATTGGCAAGTGCGGATTGAAGAAAATGAAGTGGAGTGTCAAATACCGAGCGTTCATCGGGAACTCGGTTGGGAAGTGTGGACTGAAGCCACCGTGAGCAGAGAAGGAAGGATGGTCTGGCTGAAGACCATAAACTTAGCGCTTCCTGGGAGGCAACCCAGCGGTAAGTTTTTGTTCTTATTATTTTTCGGTTTTTATGTGTTTTTGTGTTTGTGTTTTTCAGGAGTCGGATCAGTTTTCGGTGATGGAATTGAGCAAAATCGGATGTTCCAGGTATGTTTAGGGTTAAATATTAATTGGAACAGGTTATGGTAAGAAATTTGGAGGTTTTGACAGAGAAGAGAAAAATTCTAAGTCTAAAAAAATTTTCACAAACTTTCTGTCGAAAACGGGGATGGGCGGTACGCCCCAGTTCTTCACGTTCTGGGCGGTACGCCCCGGAATGGCTGTGAGGAATTTTTGTTTTTTTCTTATCTCCGATTACCGGTACGTTTCCTATTTCTATTTATTTTTATTTCTTTGTTTTTAGTCTTCTTTATTTTTGTTGTTTCTTTGTTCACATTGAGGGCAATGTTGAACTCAAGTGTGGGGAGGGGAATAACGCGTTCTGTTTGTGTTTATTTATTTATTTATTGTGTGTGTGTTTAAAAAAAAAAAAAAAATTAAAAATCCAAAAAGATTTTGCAATTTTTGAGTCATTTTTAGTATTTGAGTCAAATCTGTTTTGGGAAATTGCCGGTACATGGAAAATGATAGTACAATTGGGAGTCAATTTTCAAAAATAAAATGAATAAAGAAAGGGAAAAGTGGTAAGAAAAGGAGAGAATGGAAAATATATCTAATTTGTGATGTGTCGGTAGGCCCAACTGATTTAGTAAAGCTTAATTATCCTTTGGTGTTTATTGTTGTATAAATATGTAAATATTTGCTAGTGGGTTCCCATTTTAGAGGTAATAGTGAGGTTGAAACTGACAATTAGGAGGAAAAAGACCTTTTTAAATTAGAGACTTATATATCCTCAGAATACCTGGCACGTTATGATCTTTTTGCGAAAGCAAATCCGAGAAATAACGGCGCCCCATTTTTTCATCTTTTGAGCATATTAGGTAATAAATTGATTAATAAATTAGAGTGAAGGGACAAAATACTCACGTACGAACTAAGGATAGTATCCCGTGGTGAGTGCCTCTGATGATGTTCCGGATCTCGCGGGCAAAACACTCACGTATGATTTCGGGGGTAAGACCTTGTGAAAGAATGTCTCTGATGATGTCCGTTGGTAAGTATAGTTAAAATTAACCAATTATAAAAAATAAAAAATAAAAAAATAAAAAAAAAAATGAAAAAAAAAAGAAAAAAGAAAAGAAAATGAAAAAATAGGAAAAAAATAGTAGACAAATAAATGCTCAACAACTTCACTATCCATTCAAATTCATCATTCTTGGGATATATAAGTATCTAGTTTAACTAGGGTGGGGAAAATATAAATAACACATCTTTATTACCCTTTACTTTGACCGAATATGAGTCGGGATTAGATTGAGCTAGAATTTTCTGAATGTGGGGCACATTGGCGGGTTAATACAAATGATTGGTAATTTATGTAAACACCTTGGGGGCTCAAAGATCAGTGGTTGAGTTTAGTCGGACAGAAATATCGGCGATTGCAATTAGTATATATGAATACATCTTGGAATGTGGAATTGAATTGGTTGATAAATATTAAATTGTTGAATGATTTGAAATTGATTTCCCGATTATGATTCCATGGCAGTTTTTCCGAGACGGAAAAAGATAAGTGTGGGGATGTGATGAGAGTATATTTTGTAACGTTGTTTATATATTTAGTTCTATGTTTTTATTAGTTACATTATATTAATTCTTATCATATTTCCTATATTTTGTGTTTCATGTCATTAGAGCTAAAAAGTTATAAATGTGGTGGTTAAGTGGGTTTTGAATAATTAGTGTGTTGAGTGATATAAGCTTAAATGATGTGATTAAGTTAAGTCCGAATCATAAAACACTAAATGCCATAACCGCTTTTTATAAGTGATAGTTTATATTTAACTTAACTAAAATATTAAGGTAGATAAATCAAGCAAAGGTATATGTTTTTTTTATTATTTGTCATGTGATACAGGTATAGTTTTTGATGGTGGTGTTTAGAGGTGAATGTAAAAGAAAAGAAAGAATAAAGAATTAAAAGAGGTCACGTGAGATGGAGAAGGGCTTTAATTAAATGATTTACTTATGGTGTGAACACAAGAAATCAAGAATGCAGGTTATGGATTTAAAAGGGACCCACATCGATTTAAAAGAAAACAAATGAAAGATGTGTGAGCTGGATGCATTCGAATTAATAATTAAGTGAACTTGGGCCATAGGTTTACATGGAGTATTAAGTGGGCTCATGTGAGGGATCTTGGGCTGCACAACACGAGGCATGAGATTGAGACGGTGACAACAATAAAAAGGGAGGAATCATTCGGCCGTAAAGGGGGGTTCGGAACCAGCCCTTAGGGGTTTTTTTTTTCGAGAGAAAAAGGAGACGCAGAGAAAGAGTTTGACATTTTTTTAGGATCATTGAAGTAAGAGGCAAGATAAGAATTATTTTTTAAGATTGTTCGTGTGATCGCGATAGAGAGCATCAAAGATTTTGGTTTGCCTTTTTATTTGTTCATTGTTTAATTTTATTTAGTTGTTTATATATTTAAGTTGATTTTTGTGATGACCAATTTGGTGGTGACAACATTAGATTTACTCGTCATGATTGTTGGCTAATCACCACTAACCGCTTTTGGTGATTGGTTGGTAAAATCGTTCTATTCTTAATCAATTGCTTAACTAGTTGTTCCGGAATACTTGCTACCGTTGAACACCCGCATGCTAAATTGTTTAATCTAACTAGTAACCTAGGGTTTTAGTGGTCCACTGTTTATTGATCTAGCACTTTCTTGCGGCAGGACTAATCAGCCCATTAGGAACTTAGGTTATTAGGTCAAGGAAGCAATTGGGGGGCATGTCTATGTGTCACAGTTAAGTAATTAGGTTTTGCCTAGATCGGTAGCCAACCAGGATCCAAAAGTAGTTAGTTTTCTCACATTTGATAGTTTAATCAATTTCCTTAGTTTTTAAGATTAGTTAATTTTTAGTTATTCAACTCACTTCATCCAAAACAGCCAAGAGGCAATTTAGTGTAATTTCTTAGATTAATCTAGGTTAGTGACAGTAATCTAGATTTAGGTAGTTAATTTAGTTAGGTAGTTAAAAATCTAAAGTCACTAGTAACCACTAACTCCCCTGGATTGACACCCTAGCTTACCACTACTACATTTAATTTAGGGATTTGAAACGGCCTGACAAACCGTTATCAACAACCCACGCATCGGATTATTTCATTATGAAAAGTTCTTTATAAGGAACTATGGTTTGTTTCCTCCATGCACGGCTCTCGCGTATACCTGAGCAGTCGTCACCAAAGCCAAGTCCACCAACGGATCATTTTCGCGTCTACGCAGTGGCAAAATATTACTAACCCTTCATCCTAACCATTACCTCCGTGAAAACCGCACATGCCATAGACATAAACACTCAAATGTATTGTTTTGCATAGGAAGCGAGTCACCAAAGTGATAATGCATCGTCTCCCAGTCGGGTGTCACAGGTCCGACTGATGAGCTTTCGACTCCTCAAATGGTTTGCAATACACAAGATACATTTGTTCAAAATTTAACAATAAAATTTCAATACAAAGAGTTTTCATAAAGTCATTCGTACATACCTTAAGGTGATGTTATAAACTCACTTTATCAACCCGCAAAAGACTTGTTTACCCCCAAGTGAGTGTAAGAGTTTAACCAATAATGACTATGATGATTTGCTTAACAAAAAATGAGTAGTTCTTAGACAAATTTTAAACAAAATCTTATTAAGTAATATTCTTACAAACTCAATGCCGAATGCTTATTAGCAACGAAAACAAGTGGCTCAAAAAGGAAAACGAAGATCTAGACTACAAAAGAAAGAAAAGAATTGAGTGATTTTACAAATGGGAGGTAGACTGGCTTTTATAGGCAGAAAATGAAATCAGGCACGGGTCGTGCCTGGTCAGGGGCACAATATAAAAACACCTTTGGCATAACGGGAAGTGGCACTTAAGTCGGTTCATGTGTGGAAAGTGAACACTGCTTGTCGAATGTAAACAAATCCAATGCTCTTTAAACATATGTGATTTACTAATTTAGTCGGGTTGGGGACAAGGGAAGATTGGGGCACACGTGAATAAAAATGGTTGTGAAAGTCGAAATGAGTTTTTGCTAAGTAAATTTTTGGGAATGGTGTCCTCGAAAGTGTAAAGCTAGAGTGTTAGACTCTGGTGGGTGAGGATCAAGGTTTTTCACAACTGTATAATTGGGACGTGTGTTGACGGGCACCCGGGGTAAGCGACGACTACCTTGGTTGAAGCAGTAGGGGACAAACCACTGCAGGGTTAACGTGACCTAGATTGTTTGTAACAGTGCTTTATGAAACTTGCAGAAGATACGTTTTTAAAGTACGGAGGTGGGTATGCTTGTACTAGTATGTGATGGTTTTAGTGTTTACAAACAAATGTGTTATTTGTAAAGGCATGGTTGTATGACCAGGTTTAAATTGAAATGTAATTTTCAATTGATGTACAGTGTTTTCAAACGTATAACTGACCAACATAAGTTGACCTTTTAGTATGCATAATAGGTTATGCAGGTACGTTTAACAAGGTAAAGGCTCATGAGTGAGCAAGGCATCATGGAAGGGCTATCAGGAGTTTTGGAGGCTGGCATAGTTTAGCATAGTTTCGTATTATGTTAGTTATAACTTATCTTACATCTGTAGTACTTGGCCTTGTAATTATAAGTTTTAAGTTTCTACTGCTCGTAATCTATATTCATGATCATGTGCTTATGAGTAAATCTGGCAGGTGACGTCAACCGGGGCCAAGTCCGGGATCCGGGCGTCACAATTTTCATGATATTAATGTTAATTGTTAAATTTCTTAATCAATCTACAAGAAATTTTTAAAAGTTATGATATAGTGCTAAATAAAAAGAATTCTATCAATTGATGTTCATCAATATTTGGCAAGATACATTTTGAGGCTATCAAGATCATTTTCAATGGCCTCCCTGTTAGGCAAATCATGGTTGTTTAGGACGGTTTTATATGTAGTTAGAAACCATGATTTATAAAACCAGTTTTGCAAATGATGTAATATCAAATGTAACAATCTACTTTTTACTAAACAATTGTTATTCCATTTGAAAATAATAGACAATTTTTGTTTCATTTGCAAATCATGGTTATATTTTTTATGTCTACTTATACGTATATCATTACATATTGCAATTACTATTTTATTATGACTATTTGCTATGTTTATGAATTTAGCATAGTGCAAATGTTTGATTTCAAACTTTTATTTCAACTTTTATTTTCTTCTTATCAGGCCAATGCCTACAATTTAAATACTAAAGATAGGATATTCTCTTTGGAACAACCCACCATTTTCATTTATCAATGATAAGACAATTGATGAAACATGTGATGCATATTTTGTTAAGATGTCACAACCAGTCGAAGACAAAAATTCCCCATCGCAATCTGCTCTATTTTTTTATTTATTTTTTTGCCAGGTTCTCCCTACCGTCTAGATGAAGAGGTGTTCATCGGATCGGGTATATTTGGAAATTCGATATCCGAATATATCCGAATTGGAAACTTCTCCAACCGATCCAAATCCACTCAAATTCAATTCGGATCGGTTTCGGTTATAACCGAATACATCGTTTTAATATGGATAAATCAATTTCATCCGCATAACATTGTGTATTTCACAATTGTTGTCCCATTTTGTCACAAAATTTCACAAATTCACTGGAATATGAGGAATGCTTCTCTTTCATGTTCCAGTTGAATAACTTAGTAAGATCTACGATCATTTTGTGACAAAATTTTAAAAAATTCACTGGAATATGGGGACTGATTCTCTTTCATTTTCCAATTGAATAACTCAGTGAGATCCACAACTAACATCATGTGCAAAACATGAACTAAAGAAGGAAAGTCGCCGCAACATATGAAGTTGACTCAAGCCGAAAATGTGGTATCGATGGTTGCGATTACTGATCGAAAGGGATTCGGATGTGGTGGTCATCGTCCTTGAGAGTGACGAGGCTGGATGTTTAGTTATTTTTAGTTTAGTTTAGTAAACTATAACTACAATTTTTTTTTGAACGATAATATTTTTTGTCTATCATAGAAATTGAACTCTCAACGGCTGAAAATGCAAACACCAATGTATCATTGCTAGACCATATACCTTTTGATAGAGAACTACATAAATATTGTTGTAGGTTTGTAAAATACTACTTTTATCATAGAATAAATAATGTGGTTCTTAAACCTTGCAATGACAAGTGGGTTGGAGAAACTCCGGTTTTGATATGTATGATGCAAGTTTGGTCAGAAAGGAGGTTCAAAACGGGCTTCTAAGTTGCTCGGCGTCGGCTTTTCCGTGGTGCTCTTGGATCCCCCTTAAGGCTAACGCTTTTGCTTGGAGGCGAAAATGGATAGGATCCCCACCAAGACGAAGTTGGTAAATTAAGGAGGCGCGATGGAGACTATGTGGTCCAGGTGTTTTTAGGCTACAAAGTCAGCGTCTCACCTCCTTGTTTCTTGCAGATGGGTGAGTGGCATTTGGGAAAGCATTTCAAGTTGGTGCAGTATTCAGGCTTTTCAGGTTACAACGATGACCGATGTGATCAAAATTCATGAAGCTATCCCGGGGTCAAAAACGTTCAAGAAGTTGATTCTCGGGATCCTCCTTACTTATTGTGGTGTATTTGGAAAGCTAGAAATAATCGGATTTTCAAGAATAAAAGATAGACATATGAGGCGGTCATGGAAAATATTAAGGCGTTGGCGTACTTGTGGATTACGAATAGGGGTAGGTTATGTAGTATTATGTGGCACGATTAATGTTCGTTTTCCTTTTCCTCCTTGATGTAATTCTAGCGTCTTGCTAACTTTTTTTGTCTATTGAATGGCCGTTAAAAAAAAACATCGTATAAAAAATACTAAAAGTTTGTAATAAAGTTCTGAGTAAATTACACGAGACGTCCTTGTGGTTTGTTAAAATCATATTTTTTATCCTTGAACTATTGAAATTACAACTGGAGTCCTCTAACTATCACGTTCGTCTCACCTAGGGTCCCTAGGTTGGATATTCGTTAAAAATTTATGCTAAACTTTTTTAAATGACCATTATACCCCTAACTTTTTATTTAATAAAAATAAACAAAAACTTAAAAGCCTATGTTCTCTTCTTCCGGTCAATCTTCAACCCAACCCTTCCCTCCCCTGCTAACTGCCGGCTCCCCCCACCACCAACACCACAATTCAATTGCTAGCTTAGAATAAAACCCGAATTAGCCACACAACTTTGACTGTGAATCCAAATTGGAACGAAAGTGATATATAGTTTGATTTCTTTGCATCAAAATCCAAAATCCAAAATCCACAATTTCATGGACATAATACGCTCATCTAGCACGAACACTCCATGTCACGACTAACTCTTCCACCGTGAATTCACCGACTAAGAAGCAAGTGAAATCGCCCAAAGAATTGACGTCTGAACCTAGGTATTCCGAAACCGGGAGGCAGTTTTATAACGAGAATTTCAAGGAATCCTCATCGCAGAGGCTCATTAAAGTCCTTGCTGCTGTTGTAGGTGATCTTCAAATTACACACAAAACCAACCAGTTTCACTCTTCAATCCTAGATTTTGACTACCAGGTACTGCTAATACTATTAATAAAAGTGCACTAGATTCCATGATGTAACACGCTACTGCTAGTAACAACAAGTCATTCAATCGAAGATCAGATCCAACAAATTAAATTTTATTGCGATTGGTGGTGATGGGAGGGTTGTGAGAAATCAGATCCAACAAATTAAATTTAATTACGATTGGATATTACAACAATAATAAGCAATCAGATCCTAACAACGGATGTTGATGGAGATAATGACCCTGCAATCGGAGTTTCATCATCATCTTTAACAGAAGAATAAGCAATCAGATCCTAACACCGGCTCATCTTCGATTCATCCCTCTATACAGATCTAACGGTAACGGAGGAGGCAATCGTTTTCTCCTTCTGTTCGATCCAGTCCCTCCACCAAGTTTTTCTTCTTTACGAATCGATCTCTCCTCCTCTGGTCTCCGTCCTAGTTTGAGTTGCACCAAAATCAATCAACCCTTACCTGGAGTCATGGATTAGTTGTGATGAAGTAGTGAATTTCCAGATCCTCAGGTCGATGGTGGTGGAAAGGAGATGAAGACGAGGGTAAATGAAGTCTAAGGCGACAAATGAGGTCCGCGGTATTTTTAGTTTTTTTTTTTAATTAAAGAGTAATTGAAATTTAAGAGGGTATAATAGTCATTTACATCCACTTGACTGAGTTTTTTAACGGACATCTAATTCAGAGACTTTAGACAAGACGAAAGTAATAGTTAAAAGACTTTGGTTGTAATTTTATTAGTTCAAATACTAAAAATGGTATGATTTTTGCAAACCAAATGAATGTGTCTGGTAGTGTAATGTTTTCTTGATTACACCCTTTCTTTGTAGAGTGCTTGGTAGATGATGTGTATGTATTCAACCGCCGGGACACAACTAAGTAATTATTACCCTATAAACAATAGAGAGTTAAATGAATAGTAGTTCAAGTGAATAGTAATCGTAACTTACCTTCAACCAAGTGTTTCGTACAAGTATTTTAAGCATGAGAAACTTTTTGTTGATCTTACCTTCAGCCAAGCGGTGAGTACAAGTTCTTTAAGTTGTTAAAACCTTTTCAAAACACCGTTACCTACCGTTGTCGTTCATGGGGTTCACCACCGCAAGCGCGCAACGCGCGCATCCCGCCAACTAGTTGATAATAACTACGTATAATAATAATAGATCTCAATTGCCTTGCCTTGCCTGTGAAATCAATCAATCAATCACTCACTCGCTTGCTTGTCGCAGTCGGTCAGTCAGGCTCGGTTAGGTTAAAGAAATCGATAATGGACAGAGAATCCTCCTCCTCCTACACTTCTGGGCAAGAAGAAGAAGAAGAAGAAGATGATACCCGCCATTTAATTCAGACAACTCCTAAATCTCCCCCCCACTCTTCCACCACCTTCCAGATCGACGACGAAGACGACGGCCGGCAGCAGCAGCAGCAGCAGCACTTGAACAACAAGAGCCCTCGCCATCTCCGCAATCTCATCTTCAATAAGAGAAGGTACCTCTTCGCGATTACTCTCCCCCTCGTCATCCTCTTCATATATTTCACCGCCGATTTCAAATCCCTCCTATTCCGTACCAATAATATCTATTCTTCTTCTTCTTCTGCTGCGGCGTGCTGCTGACGCTGCTGTTTCTAAATTGATGCGTGAATCCGAATTGCGAGCTTTATCCTTGTTACAGCAGCAGCAATCAGGCCTTTTTGATTTATGGAACCGCACCACCGATTCATTGCAACATCATCTTAGATCTGCTCTTATCGATCAGATCTCACTAAATAAGAGAATTCAGCAGGCTCTATTGTCCTCCCATCAGCAGCAGCAGCAGCAGCAGCAGTTGGGGGATAGTAGCAGTAGTAATGTGACCCCTCCTTCCTGCGGGAAAATAGACCAGAGGTTATCTCAGCGCCGAACAATCGAGTGGAAGCCCAGACAAGACAAGTATCTGTTCGCCATTTGCACATCCGGCCAAATGTCCAACCACCTGATTTGCTTAGAGAAGCACATGTTCTTTGCTGCTGTACTGGATCGGCTGCTCGTTATTCCCAGTGCTAAGGTTGATTATGAGTTTAACCAGGTGCTGGACATCGACCACATCAACAAGTGTCTGGGCAGGCAGGTTGTGGTCACGTTTGAAGAGTTTGCTGAACGAAAGAAAAGCCATATGCACGTAGACAGAGTTCTCTGTTATTTCTCATCCCCACAGCCTTGCTATGTAGACGATGATCATGTGAAGAAGCTGAAGGCGATAGGTGTTACCATGAATGAGCTTAAGACTGCATGGCCTGAGGATGTCAAGAAGCCAACTCACAGAACCATACACGAGGTCATTCAAAAGTTCTCTTCCAATGATGATGTTCTCGCCATTGGAGATGTTTTCTTTGCTGACGTGGAAAAAGAGTGGGTCATGCAGCCAGGTGGTCCTATTGCTCATAACTGTCAGACCTTGATCGAACCAAGTCGTGTAATCTTGTTAACCGCCCAACGCTTCGTCCAAACTTTCCTAGGAGAGAATTTCGTGGCGCTTCACTTTCGCCGCCATGGCTTTCTTAAGTTTTGGTATGTTTTTCTTTTGCAAAATATCACTTTCACAGTCATTCATTGCAGAATATGATGTCAGAAGACACAAAGACAAGATTATGTTAATAGGCCTAGCCTAGGGAATTGTTTACGTTCACTATCAGCGAACAATATAATGTCACATAACTCTTGTGTATGACTTTACATATAAACTGCAGCAACGCCAAGAATCCAAGCTGCTTTTTCCCGATTCCACAAGCTGCAGAATGTATTAGTCGTCTTGTTGAAAGAGCCAATATGCCCGTAATATATCTTTCTACAGATGCTGCAGAGAGTGAAACTGGTTTGCTGCAGTCATTAGTTACACTGAATGGGAAGACTGTACCACTCATTACACGGCCAGCTCGTAATTCAGCTGAAAAGTGGGATGCTTTATTATATAGAAAAAAACTTGATGGAGATCCTCAGGTCAGCTTAGCAACCTTTATCTCTGTATGCTATCCTATCTATTTTTACGGTGGATTAGAATTTATCTCACAGCCATGAAGTACCCTTTCTCTTATCATTGCCTACTGATTGAAACTAGAATATGTTTCATTTACTCACCAAACAAGTATTTTGAGAGCTGATCTGATGACATTGTTTAATGCATTTATGTTGAGAGGTCTTGTCCTATGTTGTCAAAGGCGATAGGTGCACTTAAGGCACTTTGGTCTAGCCCAGGTCCTTGGCCCAAGGCGCCAAAAAATAGCTAGCCTAAGATAAGAAAGGCGCATATAGAGAAAAAATAAAATAAGATATACATAAATATCTGTATCTATACTATATTTTAATACATTTGAGGAAGACAAACTTGTCCTTTACCTAAAAAATTAAGAGTTTAAGGGGGCAAAATCGTCTTTGTCCATTATGTTATTAAATGCAAAAAAGGCAACTGAATAAAGAATTAATAGCAAAACTATTTTAGAGATGTAGTTATGTAACAATGTTTAACTAAATTTTGAAAATCATTTTTATTTTATTATTTTTATATAAATATAAACTTTCATTAAACCTTTAAATCTATATGATACTTCACCAATTAATTGTTGAAACGTTTTACCAGTGCGCGTGCGTGTGTGCGTGTGTGTTAACATGTTGTGTTTCCCGCCGCATCCCGCAGGCACCCCACTAGAGGGGGGGGGGGGGTGTGTGTGTGTGTGTGTATTGAATACAAAAAGGTCAAAAACAATACCAAATTATTCAAAGCAATACCAAAGATTCAAAAGCAATGCCAAAGATTCAAAAACCAATCCCAGAGGTTCAAAAGTAATACCGAAACTAAAAAACCCAAATTTTAAACCATCACACTCCATCAAAAATCATCCAGCCCATCATCAAAACCATCAGCAGTTTCTTCAACTTCATTTGGAAACTCTGCAGATTCATCTTCTGTGTCTTCTTCGGGATCTTCATCCACTAATCGTGGGCCATTTTATACTGATTCTGGAGTTAATGAGGTAACTGAATATTTCTAGGTTTGTGATTAGTTGTCGGTTTCATTTTTCAAAAACCAAAAAAATAAAAATATCAAAGATAAGTTTAAGCAAGAAAAAAATAAAAGATAGTGTTTTTGGGAAAAAAGCCACCGACTTTGTTAGCTCAGTGCCTACAAAAAAGCCACCGCCTCCATAAGCTTCTACCAAGTTAGTTGCACAGATGGCCTTTGACTTTTCAAGGCGTTTTTTGTAGGCTAGCCATCAAAATACCACCTAGGCGAGCGCCCAAAAGGTTTTTGACAACATAGGTCTCGTCACATGGTAGCCTTTTAGTTTTTACCACCTAAAACTCTAAAAGGACATTTTTGTACACTTACACCGAGTCACTGACACACTGTTCATCTTTATATTATATATATCTTAATAGATGCTCTACATTATTGGGTGATAAAGAATAGCTTAGAGTTGATTTGGGTAGAGTGTCCTTTAGGATTATTTCATGAAAGACCCACACACTTATCTTCCATGGGGTAGGTGATAGGTACCAGAAAATTAAGATGAAACTAGCCGAATGCTTTGATTGAAAACACCCAATTTGAGAAGGGATTGGTCTCAAAAATACAAGAACAGAGAACTCAAATTAAAATTAACAAGACAAAAACTAAACTAAACAAGAGATACTCATATTAAACCTAATTAAAAGTGGTGACAGTTTTCTTTCCTGCAGTTCTGCCCCACTACTCCAGTTCCTGATTTTATGGACTATCTAAAACTCCCAGCAGGAAGTGGGTTCGTATCAGTAGGCCTGTCCAGGGGGTTTGTTGGGGGGGGGGGGGGGGGTAGGGATCATATCGGCTAATGATCTGACCTGATCCGTGAGGCAAGCTGATGGATCTTGATTTTGACCCATCACCCAACTAATTTAATCTGATAGATAATATGAACCCGTTTGTATTATTTAATATCATATTCCCTTCCACCCGTTTTCCTTTAAAAAGAACATTCATCCGAAGCACAAACACCTTTAACAAGGTTGCAACATTTGAAATGATGTGTATGTACTGGGTAGCATTGGGTAATATGATTTATCATCAAGTTTTCATGAAAATAATTTAAGATATAAAACATAACTTTTACTGAAAGTCAGATCAGTTCCATCCATGAATTTTTTGAACATGTAACCATGCCTTTGTTTCTAAACACTCATCCCATATTTCTACAACGGTTACACCATGTTCATTCCCGAACATATATCAAAACCCAACCTTAAAACATATTACATTTTGACCATCAGACAATTAATTCTATTTTTTGAATCATCCAACATATAATGTTTCTACTCCTTGAAACCCTTCTTTTGCATTCTACTATTCTTCTATTAATCTATCTTTGTAACCATTCTTATCTACTTTGTACATTAAATTATGTAGTTAGATCAAAAGTCAAATTTTTCAAAAGTTTTGAAGTAAATCTCTATCTGTTGCATGTACCATCTTTAAAGTTTCTACCTCATCACAATACATATTGCTTTCTCAGCTCAATAACAGTACATTTAATTGCCAGAAATGGCGGTTTTAGAATACTATAATATCAGACCTCATGAATAAATAAGAAGTTTAAGTATACTCATTTGTCTCACAAACTATGAATTACAAGATTTTAATAAACAAGAAAACAGAAGCAAGGAATTTTAAAATTGCAAATTAAGATGGCTTGCTAATGGCCAGAAGAAAGGAACACATCACTTGTGTTTATTGCCATGAGGAATGATCAGATGGCTGCAATGGTGGGGGCGGTGGCAGTGGGGCAATGACGGTGATGGTGGCTATGCGGTGTGGTTGTTGGAAAAGAAAAAAAAAATTTTTTGTTGATATTTTAATGGATAGACTTCTCACGGATTGACCTAAATAACTGTCCATCATCCATCTAATTAGGTCAACCTATTGGATCGTATTTATCTGTTGTCTAATAGAAATGTTATAAGTTCGCTTTTATGTCTAAAAAGCCAAATAAAGAAAACTCGTGGATTTTAAAATCAAAGCTGGAAAGTTCAAGAAATGTTTAGTAACGGGCTGTGGGGAAAAAGTAAATTTATGTTGGAAAAAACAAATGTCAGTACTTGTCAGGGTTAGAGGGAGATGACAATGATGGGAATGGTTTAGTTATAGTTTTTCCCTTTTTCTTGTGTTTTTCTGGGGAGGTGTAACAGATGCGAGCCTTGAAATATAATACACTAACTTGATCATTGCCTTAGGTCTTGAGCCTTGACAAGCATAAGGAGGTTATTTACTCGATATTCAGAGGCTTTGTTAACAATAAACATATGTGCATGCACGCACACACATATGTGACAACCTTTAAACTTATGAATATTTCTTTTTGTGGAACATGGATGGGAGTCGATGACTCGATGTACAACACTACAACATATAAAGATGTGCTTTGCTAATATTTTGATAGGGACTGAAAAGTTGATTTATAGTTATGTATTTGTTCTTGAAGGTGGAAGCAATGCTTGATAAGAGTATTTGTGCTTTATCTGGTGTTTTTATTGGAGCTCCAGGATCAACATTCACAGAGGATATTGTTCGGTTGCGCAGAGGCTGGGGAACAGCTTCTGTATGTGATGAGTACCTCTGTGAGGGTGAAGTTCCAAATTTCATTGCAGGAGATGAATAAATATATATATATATATATATATATATATATATATATATAGAGAGAGAGAGAGAGAGAGAGAGAGAGAGACGTTCATACGCTGTACCATATGATGAAGAGTATTAGAAATAGAAAAACATTTTTTAATTGAATTAGAAGTTTGGTGAATGATTTATATGATGATGAAATACAGGTGGTGTTTGGTCTGCAATACAACCTTGTGATGAACTTCATGGATGGTGTTTGTTTGATTCATGTTAGGGGTATTTTGTTATAGACCAAGTATGAGAACTAAATTTAAAAGACTAGTATGATGGGTGAGAAAACTTATTTGACTTATAAACCCCACATCAATTGTCCATACAACTAATGTAGGACAAGTCATATACTTTGTAATGATTTCACTCTGTAACAAGTTGATTATTGTTCTAAGTTGTTTTCTAATTTTGCAAGTCTCTGTCAAGTGCTTTAGAAGGTTCTTTTCCCAAAAGGGAATATCCTGGTTGCCTCTAGATTAAAAGGTTGTTGGTTGAAATTTCGCAGAGTGTATCAAGTACGCTTGAGTTTGGTTTTAGCAATTTTCATGAAAAAATGGAGTTCACGTTTGATACATGTATATGTGTGTGTCTATATTGATAGTTGATGTGTTTTGAAGAGTATATGTGTGTGTATATATTGATAATTGATGTGTTTTGAAGAAATTCAAATTGTTGAGCTTATGACACTTTCAAATATCATTATGTGTATGGTAATTGGCCTGCTAAGTTAACTAGTATCTTTTATTTGAATGGCTACAGTTACAGAAAGAAGTCTCTTAAAGTATTATTCACATAATCAAAGGTTTGAGATGTTAAATGCGTAGAGAAATTGGAGGATGAAAGGGTGGGAGTGGAAAACAAGGGGATTTGACAAGTTTTAAGAATATACGATGCTCTTCAAAAGTTTAATGCAATAATCCCCTCTCGTATTCTTTATTTTGTTTTATTTCAAATCGGCCATAGTTTTTTTTTTTTTGGAAAATTGGAAACAAATAATCCCAAGTTTTCATGTTTGGTCGTCAATATCCCAAGTTTAAAAATAGCCCCAGTGGTCCCACGTTTCACTGTATTTGTTTTTAGTGGTCCCACCGTTAAGAAGACTAACACCGTTAACTTTTTTGATGGCGTGGCAAACGACATGACTTTTTTTTATATTTAATTCCGAATTTCCACGTGGGGATATCAGATTTATCTTTTTATTTATTATTTTTTTACTTGTTTCCCCAAATTAAAAGTGAGATCACGTATCTTGTTTCCCCAAATCAAGCCCTAATCGACCATCATGTTCTTCTCTACCATACGAGGTTTTTCAAGCCCTAAATTCCACATCGCGCTTATTCTCTGCTTCTACGACCATCGCTGCTTCTTCTTCGACATCAGGTTCGAAGCATTAACCTAAACGAGCCCTGGTTCTTCTTCGAAATCAGGTTCGAAGCTCTTACCAAGATGAGCGCTGCTTCTTCTTCGACTTCAGGTTCGAACAACAGACCCAAAATTATTAATCTTGGGTTGGATGGCAACCTTCATACCTAATTTCTGGTTCTGTAATTACCTTCCCACCATAGTTGAGATTGAAGGAGATGACGCCTCTAATCTGCTGTTCGAATTGGTTGATGTGCGAACTCAGCGACATCATCTAATCTGCTGTTCGAATTGGTTGAGATTGAAGTTCGATTTAGGGCATGGTTGAGATTGACGCCAATTTAGGGTTCGTATGTGTTTTTTGTTGAAGTTTGTTCGATTTAGGTATTAGTCTTCTTAACGCCAATTAAAAAAAAAAGATAAATCTGATATGCCCACGTGGAAATTCGGAATTAAATAAAAAAAAGCCATGTCATTTGCCACGTCATCAAAAAAGTTAACGGTGTTAGTCTTCTTAACGGTGGGACCACTAAAAACATAAACAGTGAAACGTGGGACCACTGGGGTTATTTTTAAACTTGGGATTATTAGACAACAAATTTCCTTTTTTTTTTTTAAAGTAAAAGTATTTTACTTATTTATTCTTTTAAGTTAATAGAAACTTAATAAATATAAGTTTTAGTGTGTTACTTTTGGATAAACAATAAATTAAAAAGACAAAAAAAAAAATACATTTGTCACATGGCAAAGGTCGTCGTACGAACCAATAGTATTAGATAATTAGTATTCCTAACATTTTGCAATTGTTAATAGTATAATTAGTAAACATATTAGATGGATAGGTGAGGTGCAATTTAAAAAACAATGTAACAACAAGTTTTTTCTAGAGGAGCATGAGGATCATGGTTAGAGCCCTCGAATTTTTAAGGTCTCAACTTCATAACTTGACCTAAAAAGAATTTTTTTATATGATAAATTTTCTCCTTGATAATTGTCCTGAGTTAGATTAATTGTCAGATTAGAATAGAAAAGGTAGTTTCAAAGACCGTTAAATTTTTTTTTTTTAATTTTCTTCTTGATGATTGTCCTGACTTACTTAGATTAACATTTGAGAAAGCAATGGAGGGAGGGAGGGAGGAGATTCTGTTAGGAAGAGGGGCCATTAAAGGCGTCACAAGAACGACAATGACGACACGAGGTGATGGACGCCTAACTAACTAACTGGGCCGCCCGCCCGACCGACTTTATCATCATCATTATCCATCCATCTTCATCTGGGTCTCGATCATCTCCTATATATATAATGAGAAACCATTCCATTCCATTCCAATCAAAATCAAAATTAATTAATTAATTAAAGTAAGATGGGTGACAGCAGCAGCAGCAGCAGATACCTGATAGTTGAGCCTGCAAATGGCGGAATTACGGACCTCCTTAGATTCGGAATCTTCAACAACAAAGCGAGCGGTGCTAAATTCCTCCTCCATTCCCACTCCCATTCCCAGGAGGAGGAGGAGGATCATAGGTTGGTGATCATGGTATCGATAATAGTGATGAAGTTGATAAAGCTATTTGGGGAGCCCATCGACTGGACCGGTTACCTTGTGGACTTCATACTAAACTTGCTCTCCATCAACGGCGGCCTCCTCAATCTGCTCGCCAACCTTTTGCAAGGTAACTAACCAACCAACCAACTAACTAACAAAACAAATTCTACTTTTAATCAATCAATCAATCTATTCGAGTATTAGGTCACTCAATCAATTAATCAAACCCACGACGACAGAGTAGTTCTAAAAATAAGCTTCAATTCAATTCTTATATTATTGATTGATTAAATATGTATGATGGATGGATGGATGGATGCCTTCAATTCAATTCAGGAAAGATGGTGGTAATCCCAAAGAGAGGGTCGGCAACCTTTATTAGCACCATTGGACAAATTGATGGCCGAATAGATCTAATGCTGCTGCCCCCGCCCATTGAGTTACTACAACCTGACAACAGGTCACTTTTGGACCTCTCTATCATGGCTTCTAAATTGGCTTATGAGAATGCTACTGTTATTAAGAATGTTGTCAATCTACACTGGAAGGCAGGCATCCATCTCCATCATCTTAATTCTTTTCTTCAACCACCATATATACATACTGACTGACTGACTGACTGATCATAACATGTGTTGCTTGCTTAACAGATGCATTTCGTTGACTTCTACGACTGTTGGAATGGTACGCATGGATGGGTTACTCACTCACTCACTCATTTGCAGCATAATAAAGTATATTCCTTCCTAAGTTTATTGAAGGATTGTTTGTTTCTGCAGAATATCAAAAAGAGAGATCAACCCAAGTGTTCATATTCTGTGACAAGCCCAGAGATGCAGATTTGATAGTGATTAGTTTCAGAGGGACAGAGCCCTTTGATGCAGACGACTGGATTACTGACTTTGATTACTCTTGGTATGAGATCCCAAATATGGGAAAAGTCCACATGGGTTTTCTTGAAGCCATGGGTTTGGGGAGCAGATCAAACACGTCTTCCTTCCAGGAACTTCTTCTTCTTCCTCCTCCTCAACTAGCCCCCAACACAACAGCAGCAGCAGCAGCAGCAGCAGCAGACAGGGAAGTGATGGTGGAGACGGGCGCATATTTTCTCGTGAGGAGCAAGCTGAGGAGGTTACTTGAGGAGCATAGGAACGCAAAGTTTTTGGTGACGGGGCATAGCCTAGGTGGGGCCCTTGCCATATTATTTCCAACGGTGCTCCTGCTACACGAGGAAGAGGTTGTTTTAGAGAGGCTGTTAGGAGTGCACACGTTTGGGCAGCCAAGGGTTGGGAACAGGGAGCTGGGGAGGTATGTGGAATCAAAGTTGCAACATCCGAATCCCAAATACTATAGATTGGTCTACTGCAATGACCTTGTTCCGAGGCTGCCTTATGACGACAAAACATTCTTGTATAAGCATTTTGGGGTGTGCCTCTACTACAATAGCTTATTTGTGGAGCAAGTAAGTTGAGTTGAGTTGGATGGGGATGGGGATGGGTTTCATTCATTTCTAATAATCTTAATAAATAATATGTCTGTTTTAAATAATCATTCATGATGGTTGTGGAATGCAGAAAGTGGATGAAGAACCAAACAGGAACTACTTCGGGTTGTGGTACCTGATCCCAGAGTATGTGAATGCTGTGTGGGAACTGGTGAGAGGGATGACAATGGGAATGAGATATGGGAGAGAATACAAGGAGTCTTGGGAAGGCATAATGATGCGCATCATAGGCTTGGCCATTCCTGGCCTTTCTGCTCATTCCCCTCCTAACTACGTCAATTCCGTAAGACTCGGAACCCAGAAACATACTTGTATCATTCACACCTCCTCCTTGTAGCATCATCTGCATCTATCTATCTATCTATCTATCTGTCTATCTATCTATTTTCCTTCTTGCACCTACCTAATAAAACAGCTTTTTTCAACTTTACATTGTCCAGTGTATATTAATTAATAATTGATTGTATAATGAAGAGGGTGGGTTTTGGGTCTGCTAATAATTCAACTTTACAGAAAATTATGCATTTGTACTTTTCATGTAATTCTAAATTGGATTCATATAATAATACCCAAGTAAATCATTTACATTAATGATCCTAGGAAATGTTATATAATAACAATAATAATAACCTTATTAATATGCTCAATTTCATCAATATCTAAATAGATTTTTCCACAATAAGAGAAAGGCTGAAATATGTATGCCTATACTTTACAAAGCTCAACAAGAATAGTACTGATGGTAATAGTAGTAATAATAATAATAATATTAATCAATCTTGAAAATAACATCATTAATTATGTACCAAGATACGGGCCACGTGTAGCTGTAGGAGGACCGTATGAATATTTCCATTCTCCACAAGCTAGGCATCGTTCCGTTGCCACAGAGTTTTGTAGAGTGCAGAATTTACACGACCATATTTTCATTCCCATATTGGTATTTGTATTTGTATTTGTATTCTTCTCGTCTATTCTTTGGGTTTCACATGCTTCACATGTCAGACTCGATGCCTGCTGCAACACAAACAAATTAGTCGTTACTTACTGGTCCAATCATATACGTAAGTAGATTTTTTTTGGATATATATATATATATATAGCAACTTTACCCCGTTTAATAGCGTACAAGCGCCACATTGCCATGATGCCTTTGCTTCATCTTTTTCATGATTGCTTGCTGCTGCTGCTGTTGCTGATGTTGAGTCACCACAGCTAACTACTGTTGTTTCTGGTGGTGTGTCCTGAACCTGAGGAGAAGAGCTGCACCACAAGTCATCATGCAGTCTTCTTTCTGCTGCCATGGCCGCTGCTTGAATCGGGGTAAGGACTTCCCTCAAACTGCTATCACCACCGAGGCGTTTTGGGCCAGAAGGAAGTAAAGTCCCCCGCTGGACTCGAGTTTCAGCAGCAGCCAGTGCTTTCTGCCTAAGCGATGACAAAGGGGGTTGACGTGTAAATCCACCTAATCTTTTCCCACGGAGGTCGAACCCTTGACCCGTGCCCGTTATTCCTTTAGCCATCAACTCTTCACATTCCTGCAGTGCAGTAATAATCAAATAATCAATTAATTAATTAATTAATTAATAGAGAGAAAGGTTATGATATTCAACTTACCTTTCTAATTTCATCGAGTAGATTGTAGAAATCGGCATTATGCGGGCCATATTGATTGTGGCAAAGCTCATGAAGCATGGTGTCAAGAACTTGCTCGTAAGGAAAAAAGTCCCACTGGTTATTTTGCCTCCGAACTCTTACTTTTACTTCCTCACCCCCATTTACATTTAGGCCAAGAAGGGCAGGATTAGAGGGCCTGAATTTACAGTAAATATATATCTTAATAGCATATATATATATATATATATATTAGCAAAAAATAACAAGAGATGGATGGATGTCCGCAAGTACCAAAATTCAGAAAGGATCTTGACTTTCCATTTACGCTTGTGCATGATTGGTTGGACCTGTTTTGCTACTTTTTCAAGAATTTCCCTTGCCTCGTTTTCTCGAGGCATCTTCTTCAGAGGTTTGATTTCCCAGACTTTGTTCAGGTCATTGAGATCCATGTTCAAGAGCTTAGCTAGGGTATTTTGTAACTTGGTTGGTTTCTGCTGCAATGTTATCACAGACAAGACAGTCAGACAGACACAATGGTAGGAATTAGCTAACAACATTATTTATTCTTTATCTATCACCACATTCAGTACTTTTTATGTATGTCACTGATGAACCAACCAACCAACCATTAAGGAAGGAGATATCAATATCATGGTGTTCAATAGTGTTTGGAAGATATGTTTTCTCTTTCTTAAAAGCTAAATCACCACACTACACTTACACTGGGTGGTCTAGAAGATACCCAAGTATTTGATAGGGTCATCTATCTAGTAGTAGTAAAGTTTTTTCTTCATATATATATATATATATACATATTTTTGGACATAAATCACTACTGATGGATGTTTTCATTCACCTTCCTTCCACTGTTGTATTACTTGTATTACAAAGGAAATTAAGGAATCGCCTTGAACAGCTTCTTGTTGAATGTCATATATAGCCAGCCAGCCAGCTAAAATAAAAACTAAACCAATGGCAGGCAGGCAGTTATGAAGGAGAAGTGGTTAGATCAGATTAGATGGGAAAATTGCATATATATATATATATATAATTGAGATGGAATTGGATTTCTCCAAATCCCCATATCTCCCCAAACCCAAACAAAATCTAATTCTCTTCTTCTTCTTCTTCATGGCTTTTGTCAGTTCAAAACAGAAATTGACGGACGATATATAGATAGTTGAGAGAACATACCTAATTAACGTAACCTATAGCGATTGATAGATGGAGGAGCTCCGCAATAAAATCCGAATCTATTGCAACATCCTAAATACAACCCTTCCTTCCTTCCTAATTGTCTATCTTTTTTCGCAAGAAACTCACGTCTGGATGACGCAGTCTCCATGTGTGGGCGGGCGTTCGCCTCCTTCACCTGACCAACGTCATTAAGAAAGAGTAAATTACAGGAATAGCCCTTGTGGGTTACATGAATTTCACATTTTGTCTACATGTTTAAAAAATTATGCCTATAGTCCTAAAGTTTGTCAAATCGAGTAGCAGGTTGAGATAGATCTATGTTAAAAGATTATGTTAAATATTCTAAAATCCACAATTTGCCACTGTAATTTAACACTGAAAATGGTGGGGCTGCAACCCATTCTCCATTCTAGTAAATAAAATTATGGGTCATTTTTGGTCAAATTGGATTACTCAATATTATAGGAGGGTTAGATTAGAATGGGTCACTTTAAAAATAGAAAATGAAACATGCGGGTTAGAATTAAGTGAAGATCTATGACTCAAAGTTTTCTGTGTAGATTTAGAAAGAAAAACACAAGATGGAAGGGAATTTTGATTATTATCAAGTTCCCCTCATTTTTTAGACCTGCGTAACTCTTAGATGCGACGCTATTTTTTAAAAAGAAAATACACCATAAAAACGAGTGTTTTTTATCCATAAAAACGAGTGTTTTTTATCCTTAAAACTCGTACAGTGTTATATATAAAATTTTAATTTTTTTACTCTTTCAATTTGACACAGTGATCTGAATTTTCAATCTAATATCTCGACCCTCACATCGACGACGTACAACTACACCGACGTTCATGATTGAGAAAATCCCCAAAATCATCTTCATCCCTAAATCAACCTTCGTGTGAGAATTCTGTTGGATTTTGTTCCTTGGCATCATCGCATAATGAAGCATTCCTTATGATCGATGCCTTTGTTCAATTTGGATTTACCCATCCTTATGAACGTTCAGATTTGTGTTGACATGATGAAAGTGTAGATTCGCATTGACCTGATGAAGGTTTGGATTTGCGTAAGCCTTGGAATTGCATCGGTTTGAAGTGACGAAAGTTTAGATTCGCACCATCGCTCCCTTGATCAATCGATGAGGTACCTAAGCGATTATGGGTCAGTTAATTCTAGATATTACAACTTGATTTTTTGTTAATTTCATTACACCATTCTGGGTAAGTTAATTTGAATCGAGTAGTTGCCACGAGATTCAACGCGATATTATAAAAAAAAATAACGAACAAAAATGTAATAAAAATAATAAAAAAGAATAAAAATATAAAATAAATATAAATATAAAATTTATTTATAAATATAACAGATTAATTAAAGGGAAAAAGATGAAAATAGTCGTTTTGACTAGTCAACATCCTCAAAATAGCCCTTTGAATTTTTATGTCCTCAAAATAGCCCCCTAAGAACGGTCGTCACACCGTAGGTCCATCGAGTCAATCAGATACTGCCACGTCACCACATTA